>JADMLD010001040.1:0-44555 GCA_017589585.1 Phylloscopus whistleri | reverse complement strand
TGGAGGGGCGTGGCCAATAAGGGGGCGTGGCCAAGGGGGTGGGCGTCGCGCGCTGTGATTGGTGGGTCGGAGGAGCCCGAGCGGTGGCGGCGACACTCGGGGGGAGGGCCAGGACGGGAATGGGACTGGGGATACGGACAGGGAGTGGGAATCGGACCGAGGCTGGGAGTATGGGAACGGGTCTGGGAATGCGGAAAGAGCAACGGAACTGAGAATGTGGGATGAGTGTTATATGTGTGTCTCGATAATGACTAGACACAAGCCCAATTAAATAATATTGGAATTTATTAAGCAAGCAACAGCAAGCAAAACAGCGCTGGCGGCCGGAGGATGTCCTGTCCCACCACGGCTCACACCGACCATCCAAAAGTCTCTGCTCTTTATACTTTGCAACTTCCTGTGATATGTGTATTTTTCTGTTTCTTTTGTGCCTAGGCGAAGTGATGCTGGGGCCTTCTTCCTCTTCCCGTAGTTAGTGGTGGTGGGAATCGATTGTTGTAGCTGTTTTCTGCAAAAAAGCTAGTTAATCAGTTTTTTAGTTCTGCTTATCTTTTGTTTACTTTGCCGGATGATAGATAACAAGATGCTTCCGTAAACCCTGTTCAGTGAACAGTTACTGGTGGTAATTTATTACAATGAGGAATAGGAAGATAGGACCGGGATCGGAATAAGGGAACGGAACTGGAAATACGATAACTGGAACATGGGAACGGGACCGGGAGTGGGAATGTGGGAATGCAAGAGGGAATACAGAAATGGAAATATGCAAACGGGAATACGAGAACAGGAAAGGGAATACAGGACTGAGAATATGGAAAACAACAACCAGACAGAGAATACGTGACAGGGACAGAGAATGAGACTGGGAATGGGACCCAGACTGGATGGGATCAGGACAGGACCGGGAGTGGGAGGGGAACGGGTGATGTGCACGGCAGTGACAGCGAGGAGAAGGCATCCGGGACAGGGGACACCAAACCGTGACAGGGGGACATGCGGATAGTCCAGGGCAGTGGGTCCTTTATCAGCTGCCCCAGAACCTCTGCCAGGGTCTCCCAGTGCAGCCAGAGCTGTTCAACCTGGGGTCCCCAAAGCCCTGAGCAACCCCCAAGTGCCTCCCAGGAGAGCTCAACTCCCTCAAATCCAGCATCCTCCACAGCCCCTGCAAGTTCCCCTATGTCTCCATCCATGTCTTTGTTCAAGGTCTTTATTTTTACCCTGCTTTTGGGTGTTTGGAAATGACAAAGAGAAATGAAAGGAAAATCAAGGCCACGGGGAGCCAGAGAGAGGTGGAACTCCCCCCCAGCCACGTGTCTTCCCAACACGGATCACCAGCACCACGGATCACCAGGGCTCTGCCCAACGGGGTCACTGAGGATCATCCAGTGCTGATCCTCCCATGGGGGATGGAGCTGGAGCAGCGCACGAAGCTCTTCCCTCACTCAGGGCAGTCGCAGAGCTTCCAGCTCTGTTGGTGTTGGATCAAGGCTGAGCTGTGCCTGAAGCTCTTGCCACACTCGGGACACTCATACGGCCTCTGCAGTGTGAATCCACTGATGTAGGTGGGGATAGGAGCTGTTATGAACCTCTTCCCACACTCAGATCATGTGACAGGAGCAGTGTGACCTGCCTGTGACACCACAAGGAGCAGCTGGCTGTGATGCTCTCGATGCCCTGGGACATGACAAGGGCAGGGCTGGCTGTGATTTGTTTGGTGCCTGTGAAATCCCAAGGCAGTGTCACCGTGGGGGCAGCTCTCAATGTCCCCAGCAGGTCACGCTGCCCAGTGCCCGTGCCAGTGGTCACTGCGCACACGGGGAGGCTGGGCTGGACGGGGGTCGGGGCAGAAACGCCGCCCCCGGGACTGGGCTCTGCCCCTGCCTCTGGGGCCCAGCCCCTGCTGGGAGCGCCTTGGGCAGGGCACGGGGCTGCTGCAGGGCCAGGGGACAGGCCTTTCCCCCTGCCAGCTGCCTGCGCCCCTCTGATGCCTGTCCCACATCCCTGTGCCTCCTGTCCCTGCTACTCCCCGCCACCTTCACTCCCTCCATCAAAGCCCCACTCAACCTCTGCACTGGGACCTCTGGAAAGAAAGACAGAATGAAGGAGAGGAAGTGCAGTCAGTGTACCCTGGCTGGATGCCAGGCACCCACCAAAGCTGTTTTCTCACTCCCTGCAGAGATGGACAGGAGAGAGAAAATAGGATGAAGGCTTCATGGCTTGGGATAAGGACTGGGAGAGATCACTCAGCACATGCCATCATGGGCAAAACAGGTTTGAAATTAGAGACATTAATTGAATTTATTGCTATCAAAATCAGAGCAGGTAGTGAGAAGTAAAATAAAGCTTTAAAAACACCTTCTGCCTATCTCTCTCTCCTTCCCAGCTCTACCTCCTCCCCCAGTGGATGCAGGGAGACAGGGAATGGGGTTCTGGATTGTTCATCACATGTTTTTCTTCTGGTGCTTGGAGAGAGGAGTCGTTCCCCTGCTGTGCCAGGGGTCCCTCCCAGGGACACTTCTGCATGAACTTCTCCAACATGAGTTCATCTCCTGGACAGCAGTTCTTCACAAACTGCTGCAACGTGGGTCACTCTTCCATGGGCTCACAAGTCCTACCAGGACCCTGCTCCAGCGTGGGCTCCTCTCTCCATGGGTTTGCAGGTCCCTGCCAGGTCCCTGCTCCAGCACAGGTTTCTCATGGGGTCACAGCCTCCACTCAGGCATCCCCCTGCTCTGGCACGGGCTCCTGCAGGCGCTGCAGGTGCATCTGTGCACTCCGTGCCCTCCATGGGCTGCAGGGGCCCAGCTGCCTCAGCAGGGACTGCACCACGGAATCTCAGGGCAATCAGCTCCAGCAGCTGCAGCAGCT
Source organism: Phylloscopus whistleri (assembly GCA_017589585.1). Taxonomy (NCBI): domain Eukaryota; kingdom Metazoa; phylum Chordata; class Aves; order Passeriformes; family Phylloscopidae; genus Phylloscopus; species Phylloscopus whistleri. The sequence continues at coordinate 41,687 of JADMLD010001040.1, read as the reverse complement.
CCTGCCCCTCCTCCTGCCCTGCCCTGGCTGTGTGCAGAGTTGTTCCTCTCCCATGTTCTCCCCCTGCTCTTCCCTGGTCACAGTCACAACTACACCATAAATGATTTTCTCAAATCTGTTATCCCAAAGGTGTTCCCACCATTTCTGCCTGGCCCAGCCTTGGTCTGTGGCCGGTCCATCCTGGAGCCGGCTGGCGTTGCCTCTGTGGGACATGGAGGAGCAGCTGCTTCCAGCAGCCTCTCACAGAAGGTGCTCCTCGAGCCCTCCTCGCCAACACCTGGCCATGCAAACCTGGTATAAGTCTGACAGGGTTTTTATTATCACTATGAATTCTTGTTATTGCTATTATTGAGACACTAATTTTGAAGACTTTAAAAAGCTAAGGTTATAGACAACAATATATTGCTGATTTAGCTGGAAAAAATAAGCTTTGATGAAATCAGTTAAAACTCAGGGGATGGTTAAAAGAGACCGGATTTTAGATAAGCTATCCCAGATCTAATAACTCATTGCCTGTCAACTTTAATAAAGTTTATCTAATTGGCAATCAATTATTGGGTCCTCATATTCATCAGTGGCTCCTGGCACCCAGGCAGGGCCAGCCCAGCCCCGGGGTTTCTGAGGGTCTTGTGGGCATCCCCCGTGTGTGGGACATCCCCGCTGGAGGAGGGTGTCCCCCCGTGGGGCAGCCCCAGCCCTCGGGCAGCGCTCAGCCAAGCAGAGAACACCCTCAGCTGGGGCCTCATTTTTTGTGCACCCCTGACCCCCTGGAAATCTCCATCCCAATTTTGGGTCAACCTGAGCTCCTGTACATCTGGGACACCCATTTTTGGAGCTGTATTGGGATTGCAGTGCCTGGTTTTGGTAGCAGGGGGGTAGGGCTGGCTAGAGAAGCTGCCAGAAGCTTCCTCCGTGTCCAGCAGAGCCAATCCGTGGTGCCTCCAAAGACTGAGGTGCCGCATGCTGAGATCCACGGGGATGCAGAGATCCCCCAGAGCCCCTGGAGACATCCCAAGGCAGAGCAGGGCAATGCCTGACAGGAGGCTGTGACCCCGGGGACACCTGCGGGCAGAGGGGCCCCCGCTGGAGCAGCCTGTCCTTGAAGGGCTGAGCCTGTGGCAGAGTGACCCACGCTGCAGCAGCTTGAGGGGGGCTGTTCCCCACGGGATGGGCTGAGCTTGAAGGAGTTCCTGGAGAACTCTGCTGTGGGAGGGAGCCCAGGTGCAGCAGGGGAACAGCTCCTGTCCCTGAGCAGCCGGAAAAGCCCCGGGGCACGAACTGACCATGGCCCCATTCCCTGTCTCCCTGCTCTGCCGGGGTAGGAGGTGGAGCTGGAAGGAGGGAGGCGTGAGGGGAGGCTGATTTTAAGGATCTCATTTACTTCTCATTGTCGTTCTTGAATTTTTGAAGTTTTCTGCCAGAAATCTCTCCCCTCTTCCACTCATCGACAGGGGTTTGGGGCAGTTTTCCCTTTTTCGGGGAAATCAAAGTGATGAACTGATGCGCCTAGTTAGGGGTAGGAGAAGTGAGGCTTCAGGGCTTCCCGCTGAGTGGGAGGCACCTAGCACGCAGGGCTGGGCAAGGCGGTCCGGGAGGTGCGGAGAACTTGGTTTGTGTTTTGAGCTCAATCCCGGCTCGGGCCCGGGCCGGTCCCAGGGCGGTTCCTGATCTGCGGCTTTGCCCTCAGACAGCCCGGGGGCGGGGCCTGAGAGGCTGTGCCGTGTGCAGAGCCCGCCACTCGCCGCGATTGGCTGGTTCTGCCGTCACTCCTGGCTCTCTCTGCGCGCTGATTGGGCAGAGCAGAGCGGGACAAGCCCGCGTCCCGGACCCCTGGCAGGGCGCCTTTTTGCGGAGCGTCTGTGCGGGCCGGGAGCGGCGGCAGCGGCCGGAGCCCGGGAGGCGGCGGCGGAGCTCGGAGGCGGCCCCGGCGCAGGTGGGAGCCGCGCTGGGTTGTGCCGGGGCTCGGGGCTGGCTGCGGGCGGAGGGGGCGGCAGGGGGCTCTGGCTGTGGCTCGGTTGTGCCGTGTCCGCGCCGTGTTCCCCGTGCCCTGAGGGCGCTGCGGGAGCGGCTGCCCGCGGTCTCCTTCCCGCGGGTGCCTGGGCAGGAGCCGGTGCCGGAGCAGCGCTGGCTCGTCCCGGTTCCTGTGGGTAGGACGGAGGTGGCTGCGCTGTCCCCGGACCTGTGCGGGAAAATTCGCATGGCCAGAGATTTGTGTGCCCGAAGGAGACAGAGGAGTCCTGTAAAAGTGACTTTATTCATGAACAAAGGCAGAGGCCATGCGGCATTTGCCATGCGGTCTCTCCAATTGTAGTCCGCGGCCTCCTTTTTATCCTACTTTTCCTGGCTGCCTCTCCCTTTGCCCGCTGGCGAAGTTCCTTGGAAAGTTCAGACTTCCCGATCCGCCTGCTGCAGGTCCTCGTTAATATGCACCCCCCTTTTGTATAACATCCGATATTCCTGGCTCCGTTCAGGCTTTGTTCTTCTTCTCCATGTTCAGGAATTTAGCAGGATCTTGGCTGAGCAGCAGTCCGTGTCAATGAGTAACATTTTCTGAAACTGATGCTTTCTCCCGTTCCTTCCTTATCTCCAAGTCCCTGGCCCTATCTCCAAGCAGATTCACTCATTGGCTGTGTTTTTTCTTCCTGGGTCCTCTTTGGTTTTGGGATTATTGTCAGTGATTTTATTTGCTGTGCTTTTGTAGCCGTTTCAATTATGCCATTGAAATGATCACTGGGTTCTCTGGCTCCTGATATGAATTCGTTCGGGTTCCCAGGAGCTGGTCCGTGGTGTTGTAGGATTTGTTCTGGTGGCCGTTCATCTTTTCACCGTTTTTGAAGCGCTCCCTCCTGCGTGGGGTGCGTCAATTGACTGCTTTTCTCTGATTAAATGTTATATTTTGATTTCCGATTGATTTCGGTGAACTTGCGGTAGCTAAAAACACCCAGAAGTCTGATACACCCTGTATAACATAGACAATGCTCGCACATGTTAGAGTGGGTAGACGGATGATTCCCCCACACCCACACACTTTTTTAAGTGAAGTTTTCATAACATTCTCCGTTTGATGTTTTCCTTTGCAGTTTAACCCATTTCTGTTGCAGAGTCAAAGATCTTCAGTCTGGGCTCTGCCTTTAGCTATGCAAATTCTGTCTTTGTAAGCAGACAGAGCTTGGGCTGAGGGACAGAGGGAATCAGCCCAATTCCTGCCCCAGGCAAGAAGCCCCTGGTGCATTGTGCACACTTTTCCCCAGCAGTGTTAATTTGCATTTCTAAAGCTCCTCTCCTGGCTGCCTGGGAGGAAGCTTCTCTTCCAGAGCAGCCATGGAATGACTCACATGTGGCCCCGCATACAATCTGCATTTTTTCTTTAACAATATTTTATTAACTGTGTATGTGTTTAAGGGTCACCTTTAAAGCTCTTCTAGTTTTGCAAAATGCAGCCTAAAGGTGAACTTTGAAAAACCCATGGACCAAAATTGTGTGATCACTGAGAGCCACACACAAACACACACAAAAACATTCCAAAGCAATCAAGGTTTTTCTACTTCTTCTTCTTCTAGGACTAAGAATAGATTCGAACATCCCCTGGCTCCAACCTCACAATATAAAAGTAGGTGTATTACAAAAAAAATATTCTAATGCTGTCATCTTGTCACAGGAAGTGTGGGAAAAACAAAAACTCTCCAACAATATCTTTAGTGTTACAGAGTCAAGGCATTACTTGATTCTGGCCAGGATGGGCAACAGAAATCATTTCGTCCACACATAGCCTGGTGTGCAGAGAAAATCATTCCATGACATGTGAGTTTTACTGGAATTTTCCTAAACTTTTTACAGTCTGAACCCATAGAAATCCATTGGTTTGATGTTCATTGCTTCCAAGTTGGGAAGGTCTCAGTATTTCATTTCTTGTTGGACCCGGATTCCTTTGCCTCTGATGTTAATTAGGTCTGCACTCCTGGATTTCCTTATCAGCCTTTTCCAGACCAGGTGTCTGCAGCTCTTCCAGGGGCAGTGTCTGGGGTGGGTGTTGGTTGCTGTTTGCTGATGGTCGTTGATGTTTTGTTGATGGTCGTTCTCTCTGTGGGGATCTTTTGGGCTCTTCCCAGTCTGGTGAGATGTTCAACTCATCTCTGTTGAGTGGTGTAACATCCCTTAAAATAAAACCTTTAAAATTCCTTTCCCCAGGGCAAAGGCCAACCCAGCCTGAGTGGAGAAATACAATAAAAAGCAATTTTAAAGTCGGTCTCTTTTCCAACTATCTAATCCCACCCAGCCCTGTGTGTGAGTCTGCCTGAGCCCCAGAGTGGAATTGTCCCGTTGTCTCCCCAGCCCCTATGGCGAGTGCAGGCACAGAAAGCACTGAAGCTGCAGCAGTGGCAGCAAGGATTGGCCCGCAGTGCCTGGAGATGCCAAGGGAGAGTGCCCAGGCAGAGCATTCCAGCAGAGGATCTGTGGGCAGGCACAGGGGCTTCCCCCGGGGTGGAGCCCTGGCTGCTGCTCCCTTGCCTTCAGTGCAGGGGCAGTCGTGGCCTGGTTGACATTCACAGGCAATGCCAGTTCCTTTGCTGAGCCTGGGAGAGCCATGGCTGGGACATCAATCAGTTTGGGTTTTTATTTTCTCCAGCTTTGTTCTCTTTCTCGTGTCCATACCATAACACTGAGGCTGTCTGGGGTTACAAAGTCACACAATGTTCTGGCTGAAGCAGAGAATCCTCAGTGCAGGTCCTGCAATTCCCTGTTAATCCTCAGAATTGTCACAGCTCCTTTTTAGTCCTGTGTAATGTTACTTCTGAGATTCCTTGGGCCCTCTCTGGGTCAATACACCACAAACCTTCAGTCAATATATGTCCCTAATTTTTTTTCTCCACCATTTGCGCATTTTTTTTTTCAAATACTCCAAGATGCTTTTTAGCCTGAAAGCTGAGCCATTTCACAGAGGCTTCTTCTTCCACTTCTTCTTGTTCTCCTGACTGGAGCTGGAGTCATCCACATCCTGCATTAACCCAATCCCTGGGGGTGAGGTAAATACTTTGGATGTTTTCTACCAGGCTTGCCCCAATAAGGCTGGTGCTTCCCTGCATCCCTGCAGCAGGACCCTCCATGTCTTTCCCATTTTCCCTTCTTCCTCTTGTTCCCACTCCAAGGCCAAACCCTGTTCCCCATCCTGTGTGAGTGGGCATCCCCAGAAAGCATCTTTTCCATCAAGGACTGAATGGGAGCAGTGTGAGGAGGGAACCTGGTTCCAGATGGTGTCAGGATCTGAGACTGTGGGGTGCCTGGGTTTCAGAATCTCGTTTATTGTTCTTAGGTCCTGCACCATTCTGTGGATTCCATCTGATTTCTTGCCTGGCAGCACAGGAGCATTCCAGGGAGAGAGCCCTGGCTCCAAAAGCCCTGCCTTTCCCAGGGGCTCAATACCAGGCTGTGAGCCCTTCCTTCCCTCCCTTGGAATGGGGTATTGCTTTTAGACCCCACTTGTCCTGGTTGCTTCAGAGGAATTTGGAGAGGCTGGGGATCTGATTTTTCCCAATTTCCCTGGGCTGCCCACACTTCTGGGTTCACTTCAGCTTGGGCCTTGCCAGGAGAACTAGCCTGTGTATCACCTTTGACAATATTAATTTGCATTCCCAATTTTGCCATCAAATCCCTTCCTAGTAAATAACAATCACATTTAGGAGCAAATGAAAATTCCTGCATTTCCATCCCATCCCCACATCTGCTAATAGTGGTTGAATAAAACACAGCTGCTCCTCATTCCCACTTACCCCCTGAATAATCAAAGACATTTTTGGCATTTCCCCCCCCTTAGGTCTGAGATTGAGAGTGGATGGAGAGGCCCCTGTGTCTGTGAGGAAAGGCCTCCTGTCGATGCAGAGCCACCCTGAATGTTCTCAAGGGCTCCAGTGCGGTGGGTCCCTGGTGTAATGGGAGCTCTGCCACCCCTCCCAATCCATGTCCCTGCAGGGGTGGACTTGCTCCTGGTGAGGGTGCAGCTGTCTGTGCTTGCAGTGTCCTTGTGCCCTGCAGATGGAAGCCTGATTCCTTCCCAGGGGCTGTTTGGGTCGGCTCTCCCCTGCCCAGGAGGGCAATGCCTCTGCCAGGTCCTTGTGGCCGAGCCGGTGCCCTGGGTGCTGGGGCCCCCTTGGGCCCTGGGCTTGATCCCTCAGGGGCTGTAGAAACTCTGCCATGGCCTTGGCCTTCCCCTTGGCCTTTTCCTCCTCCATTCTTGCCTTCCCCTGCTGTGCCTTTGTGACCAAGTGCTCCAGGGGCTTCTTCTGCCCCTCCTGCAGCCCCCCTGAGTGCCTGTGGGTGCTCATCCTCTGACAGCTGCTGAGCTTTCTGCAAAACCATTCATTTCTGCAGCGCCCCAAACAAAGTCATTCCAGGATAATTTCGATCCTTGCAGGTGGAATCCCCATTTTCCCATCTTTCTCCTCTTTTCCATCATCCATTTTCTTACCACAGCGATTCCTGCTGCTGCTTCTTGCCTCAACCATATTCCTGCACACTCCCCTTCACCCTTTCCCTTCCCAGCACACCAACACCATCCATCCCCTGTTGTCTAAATCCCTTCTTGACTTCCCTAATTGCCCCCCCTGGGTGTCCGTGTCCTTAATTACCTCTGGGAGAATGTGCAAACTGCCTGAACATTCTCCCAAGGGACCCTTCAGAGATATTTTGGGATCATCATCCATTTTGCCGGGACCCCTTCCTGGTTTTCCCTTTTCCACCCTGCATGGGTGCCCTGCCATGGTTACTCCCTGAAGATCCCAGTGTCCTCCCTGATGAGATTTTCAGTGCTCTCTCCCTGCAGACTCTTCACAGACCCCCCTGATCTGTCACTCGTCTGTCTCCTGGACACTCTTGGGTCCCCAGTCAATCCCCGGTGCCGGCGCCACCCAAGGGAGCCGATCACCCAAACTGGGTGAGGCACCTTCAGCTCCACTCACTGCCCACCACCCCGGGCGGTGGAAGGAATACCAGACGAGCCCCAAGGTGTGTGGAAAAATTCCCATCACCAGAGGTTTGTGTCCAGAAGGCAGAGGAGTCCTGCACAAGTCATTTCATTCATAAAAAGAGGGAGAGGCCATGGGACATTTCCCATGGGGTCTCTCCAGTTGTTGGAGGATGCAGCCTCCTTTTCATCCTAATTTTCCTGGCTGCATCTCCCTCTCCCTTTCCCCACTGGCTGAAGTACTTGAGAGGTACAGACTTCCCAATGCACCTCCCACATACCCCCCTTAATATGCACCCCACTTCTGTCTAGGCAGGGATATTCACAGCTCTGTTCAGTCTTTGTTCTTCTTCTCGAAGTTCATGAATTGAGTAGGACCTTGGCTGAGCAGCAGTCTGTGTTGTCAGTTAATAACATTTTCTGGAACTGAGGGATTCTTCTGTGCCTTCCTTGTGTCCAAGTGCCTGACCCTATGTCCAAGCAGATTCCCAGCATCTGTTTGTAAAGACACTTTCATCTTCTTCCTTCCCTGGGGGTCCCCCGTTTGCAGGACATCCTTATGGTTTAGAAGAGGTTTTGGCTGAGTCTGGATATTTGGTGAGTTTTTGATCTGTGTCTTGATGTTTGGAGGACTTTTTGGCTGAATCTTGGTGTTTTGGAGGTTCGTACCGACTCAAGGTTGCCAATGATTTCCTGAGATGAGCTTGGGCAAGGAGGAACCCCCAGCCTAAGGCTCTCTCCTCTTGTTTTTTCCCCAAACCAGGATTTTTCATTCCCAAAGAGTGTCCGGATGGAGAAGGAGGAAAAGCCCCGGAGATCCGGCAGGAGGAGGGCCTGCAAACCCATCCCGGGGAGCTGCGAGGAGGAAAGACCCCCCCTGTGCCGGGAGGGCGGCCGGAGATCCAGCCAGAGCTCAGAGCTGGAGGAGAAGCCTGATGGAGGGGAGAAGCCCCACAAGTGCTTGGAATGTGGGAGGGGTTTCAGGTACAGGTCCCAGCTGCTCCAGCACCAGAGGATCCACACTGGGGAATGGCCCTATGAGTGTGAGGAGTGTGGGAAGAGCTTCAGCCAGAGCTCCAGTCTGGTGCAACACCAGAGGATCCACACTGGGGAAAAGCCCTACAAGTGTGGGGAATGTGGGAAGAGCTTCAACACTAGCTCTTACCTCATTAAGCACCAGAGGATCCACACTGGGGAACGGCCCCACGAGTGTGGGGAATGTGGGATGAGCTTCAGCCTGAAGGGCTCCCTTACACAACACCAGAGGATCCACACTGGGGAAAAGCCCTATGAGTGTGGGGAGTGTGGGAAGAGCTTCAGACAGAGCTCCAACCTGGTGCAACACCAGAGGATCCACACTGGGGAAAAGCCCTACGAGTGTGGGAAATGTGGGATGAGCTTCAGCCAGAAGGGCCATCTTAGGCAACACCAGATGATCCACACTGGGGAAAAGCCCTACAAGTGTGGGGAATGTGGGAAGAGCTTCAGAGACAGCTCTGTCCTGATCCAGCACCAGGTGATCCACGCTGGGGAAGGGCCCTACACCTGCTTGGAATGTGGGAAGAGCTTTGGACAGAGCTCCCACCTGAAATACCACCAGCGCATCCACACTGGGGAGAGGCCCTACGAGTGTCCCGAGTGTGGGAAGAGGTTTCACACCAGCTCTGATTGCCTGAAACATCAGCGGATTCACACGGAGGAGAGGCCCTTCCGCTGCGCCGACTGCGGGAAGGGCTTCAAGGACAACTCCACCCTCACTGTCCACCGGCGCATCCACACCGGGGAGAGGCCCTACGAGTGTCCTGAGTGTGGGAAGAGCTTCTCAAAGAGATCTGACTTGACCAAACACCAACGGAGGCGCCACTAAGGGAAGCCCTGGGAGTGCCCTGAGAGCAGGAAGAGCTTTGTGTGCTGGTCCAGCTCCATCCCCCGTGGGAGAATCGGCGTTGGATGATCCCCAGTGACCCCGTTGGGCAGAGCCCTTGTGATCCGTGGTCCTGGTGATCCATGTTGGGAAGACACGTGACTGGGGGGGCTCCACATCTTCCTGTCTCCCCGTGGGCACCTGGATGAGTGCAGGGGCAGGACCATCCCTCGGGACACAGACAGACATTGGGAATTCCTTGGGGAGAGTGGATTTTTTGACTTTCAACCCCAGAAAATCTTTAATGTTCCATCTTATCTTCTGGGGCCTCAAGGAATACTGGATGATCTTGGAGGTCTTTTCCAACCTCAGAGATTCCACAATTTTGGTTACCTGTTGCCTAAGGGTGTCCTAGGGTGATGTTATGATGTTTGTATCCCCAATCGTCTGTTGGGTTTATGCTGCATATTACACTCTGTACCTTTAATATTGGATCTGAGAGTAAAAAGCCAGAGAGAAGCTTTGTTTTGAAGTTTGTTTTCAGAAACCTTCCTCCTCCAGGCTGGCCTTGAGAGTGGGAGTCAACAACATACAGACGTGAGATGGAGAGGGGGTTTTTTCCCTCTCTCTTTTTCTCTTCTTTTTAGTTAGTTAGTTAGTTAGTGTAGCTTGCTGAGGCAGAGAAGCTTTGGTTTTCTTTTTTCTCTTTTTTTCCTTTCTTCCTCTTTTTTTCTTTTTTTTCCCTTTTTTTTGCCTTCTTTTGGAACTGTTCAAACCTCCCTGGACTGAGGACCCAGGGGCTCCAGGCGGAGCTTGCTCCTGGGACCCACCAAGATCTGCCCTGCACATCAACTTTTCCCAGCACCAGAGGGACTGAAAACAGAGCAACCACCTACAGGAGGGACTTCTTTCCTAATTTGTCATCTCTCCAGAGCAGCATGAAGTTCTTGTCATCTGGTATTGTTCAGTTTATTGTGCTGGGGAGTGCTTTGCTGCTTTAATAAACAGGTTTTTCTTTCCACTTCTCTCTGAGGAGGTCTCTCCTGAACTGGTTTGGGGAGGGGAGGGAGGGCTCCCTAGGAGGTTTCCTCCCAAATTTGCCCTAAACCACTACACATCTCTTGCTCATTTCATGGTCTTTATGACCCCATGGCCATGGTTAAGTCATGGTCACCTCATGGTCACCTCATGGTCACCTCATGGTCGCCTCATGACCTTGATCACCTCACGATCATGGTCATGAAATGCTCATGGTCGTGAAATGGTCATGTTCATCCTGTGGTCAACTCATGGCCACAGTCGTAGTTGTGTCATGGTCGTTTCCTGAGCACCATCATCTCATGTTTATGGTGGTCTCCTGATCACAATCACCTCATGCTCATGGTCATGGTCCTCCCATGGGCCCAATCTCATCATCATGGCTGCGTCATGGTCATCTGATGGTCACAGTCCTCTCATGGCCATGATGACCTCATGGCCATGGTTGTGTCATGTTCATCTCATGGTCAGCTCATGATCTCGATCACCTCATAGCTGTGTCATGGTCATGTGATGGTCACAGCCCTCTCATGGTCATAATCATCTCATGGGCATGGTCACAGTCATGGTCATCACATGGTCATGATCATCTCATGGTGTCTAGGTTTGAACGACAGGTGTCTGCTCAGGAAGGAGGAGCCTCCCTTGGAACGGAGAATTCAAGCCCCCTTCCTGTGAATTATTATAATTTCGAAAATTCAGGGGCTTTCAGGCACAGGTATGGGGACAAGAATCACAGTTCTTTACTGGTGTGTGTAACCAGGCAAACAAACAACACCAACCACAGCATTGATAACAAACAGAACCAGCAACCCATGTTACCTGCGGTCAACGCAGGCTGGCGACCTGGTTCTGGCGGGGACCACGGCTCACTTACAACCTTGCTGGACACACGCACACAACACCAATATGATGGACGGCGAAATGCAATTTATTACTGTCGGACACCCCCTTATATAGTCTCGGGGTGCCCACGTAACTGCCTTACGGTTACATAACTCTGGTTACGTCGCCGGAGGGGAGTGCCCTAACTCCTCGTGACAACCTGAGGTTCTTCCGGATGGAGTTGTCTAACTGCATTTCCCCTCCCTCCATGACAATTAAACTTTAACTTAAACAGAACGACTGTAAACTCTATAAACAACTGGTTAGTGGCATGCAAACAAACTGAACTGTTAGCAGAAAAAACAACTTTAATTTTTAAGTTAGCTGCCTCTGTTGTAGCAGCATAATATCAATCCGACTCAGCCGGGCTTTAACGAACTGGGTAACTTTATTAAGTAAACAGGGTCCGAAAATGAGGGCAAGTATAATAACAACAATGGGTCCTATTAGGGTAGAGACAACGGGGGCAATCCTGGGATGTTGGGCAAACAGGGAATTGAACCAGTTCTGTTGTTGTAGTTCATGGTTGCGACGCTCCAATCTGTTTTTGAGCTCAGCCATGGATTGACGAATGGGACCTGAGTGATTGACGTAGGTGCAGCATTCCTAGTTTAAAGCAGCACATAGTCCTCCTTGCTGCATCAGTAAGAGTTCCAAACCTCGTCTGTTATGAAGAACCATTTCCGAGAGGGAAAACAAGGACTCTTCAAGCTTGACAATGTTCTTGTGGATTTCAAGGAGGTCCTCGTCTATTGTTCGCTGCAGTTGTTGCAGGCTTTGTTTTTGAGTGGCTAACGAGGTGATACCTGTGGCTGCTCCTGTCCCTCCGAGAGTCAATAACACTGCTAGGCTGATAGCTGTGGCGATCTCTCGCTTAGCTCAATGTGATTCTGCCTCAAAGTGCAGCATGACTTCCTCATCTGTATGGTAGAAAATTCTGGGGACAACAGTGACCTGAACACAGAAATCTTTGGCTTCATCCAAGTGCTTTATAGAGACACAAGGGGTGAGTCCTGTGGTGTGACATGCCCACATGTTCCCTGAAGCTGGAATTGCCCACTCTTTTTGTCTGTTTAGGCGGACAGAAGAGCCACACAGCTCTTTGCTCTGGGGCTTTATCTGTCTGTTCCCTAAACAGATTCCGTACCCCGAGATGATTCCCAGAGTGATTCCCTTGCTGTGGGTGTCCCACTTGCACTGTTTCGGGCTGTTTTCTTGGGAATAGCTGAATGTTTTATTGGAGCCTATTCCCTCATAGAAAGGTGGTCTGGAATCATAACACAGCCAGCAAGACTTGGTAAGGTTGGGCTGAGTGGCATTTAGGGATTTAAATGCTGCGTTTAGCATTCGGGCGAACAGATTTTGTGGGGAAGCTTTGGGCTTGGGATCAGGTTTGGTCTGACTCAGTAGGGAGGTAGTAGTAAGTGGCTTTTTGGTTGTTGTGGTGGTACCCACAAGCTGCTCGTCTTTTGAAAAGACTGCCAGTTTGTTCGGTCCTATTGCTATGTGTCGTTTGGGCAATGGGGACCTCACAATCTGAATAACAGTACTTAGGTCAGGGAGGTTATTCAAGGCTCTGTCACTTCTTACGTACACTGACCACAGTTTGCCCACTGACCAGGCCAGATCTTGTGGTCGCAGGACCGTGATTGTGAGGTGTGTGCAGGTTCCGAGGCAAAAGCCTTCGTACTCAGTACCGAAATTACAGTTAAAAGGCCAGCCTGTTACCCTCAGGAATTCGTCTTTTTTGGGAGGATTCCACCTGGTCCGGGGATTACCGGTTACTATAGTTTCGCACCCCCAGTGCCCGCAAAACCAGTAACCAGGGCGGGTACGATACTCCTTACCGGGGTTGTTGCTCGGGCACCAATATGTTAATTTGTAGATGGTCGAAGTTGGTTCTCTGGGGTATTGTTTACCCCCTCTGCCCCAAAGGTCTTCAAGTCGCACCGTCCAGGCTGGAGAGTTGGTCTCGGATTGGCCTATCATCGCATGGGTGATGAAGTTCCGGAACGTCCAGACGTGAGGCTGATATGGGTGGTGACCGACAGTAGGATGGAGTAGCATCGTCCAGAGGCAGAAGCGCAGAAGCTGAGTAAGGGACTCAGACAGCGACCTGCGCAGGAAGACCTGTAGGAAAATACTCAAAACACTCAACAGTTACAATCACTGCTAGACAGTGTGGGCAGGTAAAATCTATTTCCTACAATGGATCTCGGGCTTAATAGATTTGGAAGGACACCATTTAATGTCATCGTCTTTCTTTACCCCTGCATACCCTCTACCGGCTGCAATTAGTTTCCATCCTGTCTCCCACTCTCCCAACTCATTTCTCACACTAACCGGGGAGCCATCTTGGGTAGCTTCTATCGCCCAGTGTTTTTCTGATGGGGTCTGATTTTGGTCTCCCCTAGAGAATTGATTTAAGGCAAGCATGGCAGTTGCTAATAGACGTGGCTGTTCTGACGGAGGAATGGCACTGCAGGATCCACATTAGGGACAGGTGACCACGACGAACCTATTAAAAGAGACTCTGCTGTTTGTTAGTGAGTGCATAAAGACACCAAGTTCAACCAGGGTAACTAACAGAATGTGAAAAGGGAGAAAATATGAGAGCAAAAGAGGTAGCAGTAAGAGCTTGTGGAGTAAAGGGAGAAAGCAACAGGAATAAGAACACATGAACTTTTCTTTGATGACTAAACTGGATGATGGTAGAGATGTTAAGCGGGTATTTGCTCAGCTTCGTCCTGCTCAGCCTCGGGAGCGGACGTGTTCTCAGCTGGTGGTTCGGCTGTCTTCATCTCTTTGCCATCTTGTGGTTTAGGGTTCTCTGGGCGACTGCGTCGGTAGCTGAACTTACGGCGGTACTGACGTTGAGGTAGCTGCTGACTTTGGGTTTCATCCGCTTGGTTCTCTTTGTCTTCTTCGCTTCCATCCTTTCTAGGCTGTCTTTGACGAAAAGAACCTCTGCGAAATCTCGGTCTATAATCTTGGTACATGTTTTGCCTGACTGGTCTGCCATCTTCTGCACCCTGGTTGTCAGCACCCTCCACTATCTCTCCCTGCACGGGAGGGTTGGTGTATTGTGGACGACGCCTGTAGGGCCTACACATATAGTAAGGTGGTTTCTACCGCCTGTGATAGGGACGGCGTTGTTGGGCTTGACTTTCTGGTATGTTCTCTGCTCCTTCATTCTTTTCTTCACTCTCACTGTACTGGTAGTTTTGCCGGTAGTTGTGTGGTATGTCTGGATCAGAGTGTTTGATGTTCCAGTCCGTTAAAGGCATAGGTTTAACAGTGCTTTTTTTATTTGCTTGCCATACATTTTTATTTATAGGTTTGGTATAGGTCACTGGCATGGGGTCTGTGTCTGAGTCAGTGTTTGAGTCAGAGTGAGAAGTGTCTGAGGAAGTGTAATCATCTGACTGGCATGGAGTAGATTGATCGGAGGGCTCTGGCAGGTTGAGCCTTCTGGTTGGGCTCCACCCTCTGTACTTCTTGGGGGCGGTGATGGCTGGGCTTGCTTTGCCCCGCCTCCTCTCTAGGGGCTTGTCTGCTTTATGTGGTAACATTCGAGAGCTTGCTCTCTGTGGGGGTTCTGTTCTCCCCTCGCAGCTGCAAGCAGCACCTCCCCCAGTGTGGTCCTGACCGCGCATGTGTGAGGCAGGAACTGGCTCGTCTGTGGCGGGAGCTGGCTTTTGGCCACGCCCTTCTTGTTCGGCTCCGGCGCCATATTGCGGAGCATAGGGCGGCGGTTTTATTAATATTTCATCTTTATCTATATTACTAGCACCGTCATGGAAAAGCGGCGAAATACCCCGCTCGGGGTGTAGGTTTGGGTTAGTTTCGGGGTCGGGATTTGGGGCAGGCAATGACGGTCGCGAACGCAGGGGAGATCGCGAACGCAGGGGATCGTTAATTTCAGCCGGCGGTTTCAGTTCTGAAAAACCGTCATTAACCGCAGTCTGAGTCGCAGCACCAACACCTAACTTCGGACTACCCTTAAACACTGTTGGGCTGCCTTCCACGTCTCCTGCTCTTCAAACGCTTTTCTCAACAAGTCCAGGACCCTCCCCCAGCTTTTTAAGCATTTCCCGGAACCGGTATGAAAAACATCATCGGCAAGCGTGCTCATGCACCTTGCCCAAGCCTCGGGATGAAGGATATCGACCGGGCGGTCGATGATTTTTAACTTAAGCAGCCGCGTAATAGCAGCTTTAAAATCTCGGAACTTACATTCAATGTTCCATTGCTCATATATCTCTAATGTTACCTTGCCGAGATGTTCCATCTGCGGCGGTACTGGGTGCGTCCACCCCACCGAAGTCGAACGTAGCGCTTCGGTCGTCCCCTCCTCCAGCGAGACACCCGATTCCCGCAGCGGACGCGCACCCGAATATCGGGGGCCGCAGACCGGGTTTCGGCACCAAATGTTACCTGCGGTCAGCGCAGGCTGGCGACCTGGTTCTGGCGGGGACCACGGCGCACTTACAACCTTGCCGGACACACGCACGCAACACCAATATGATGGACGGCGAAATGCAATTTATTACTGTCGGACACCCCCTTATATAGTCTCGGGGTGCCCACGTAACTGCCTTACGGTTACATAACTCTGGTTACGTCGCCGGAGGGGAGTGCCCTAACTCCTCGTGACAACCCGAGGTTCTTCCGGACGGAGTTGTCTAACTGCAAACCCAGGAACAGCTTCCCTGAGTGCGGCACTTTCCCCTGGGGTGCAGTTCCGGGCACAGCCAGCAGGGGTGCTGGTGGCTCACGGTGGGCAGGGCAGGTGCGATGATCCCCCCGCGGCTGCAGGGGGCGCTGTGGCGCGGGCTCGGGGAGCACGCGGTGATGGCGGCTTTGTCCGGGCCGGGCAGGGATGGAGGAGAGGCTTTGCTTCACAAAGCCCTGGGGCTGCCGATCCCAGTGCCCCAGCAGGACTCTCGGAAGCAGCAAGCTGGGCCAGCAAGATGTCTCAGCAGGCAGGGGGTGCGGGGCTATGGTGCAGCGAAAGCTTGGAGCAGTGCTGAAGAAGCAGCAGGGGTGGGACAGCAGCAGCCCAGCTCCCAGCAGAGATGGTTGAGCTCAAGATCCCAGGCACTCGAGCAGAAGGGGATAGGTCCCTCTTTTAGTGAGGTGGGTGTTAATAAGGTCCCAGATCAGTGGCTGCTCTTGCAGGCAAAGGCTCACCCCATGGCAGAAGAAAGCAGGACTGAGCTGGGCTCCAGGGGCAGCAGTGAATTCCCTTCCCCAAGCAGCAGCTCCAATTGTCCTCCCCCAAAGCCAAGAAAGAGAGAGAGAGAGAGCCAGCAGCTGCCCCAGCTCCATCTTTTACCTGCCCAATTTTCACGGTATCTCTGCCCCTTGGAGAGAAACTCCCAGATAAGAGAAGTGCAACCAGATGCCCTCCTCCCTCGAGCTTGATCACTCTTTGTGTTTCCTCAAGTACCCAGTTGCTAGTGTTTCCTAGCAACTTATGGGGAAAAGTTCTGTAAGTAAGAAGGAACAAAATGAAAGAAATCTAAGCTGCAACACATGGGCATGGTCACAGTCACAGTTACCATATGGTCATGGTCATCTCGTGATCATCTCGTGGTCAATTCATGGCCTCAATCATTTCATGGTCATCTCATGGTCATGGTTGTCTCATGGTCACAGTCATGGTCATCACATGGTCATGGTCATCTCATGATCATTACATGGTCATCTCATGGCCATGGTTGTGTCATGGTCACAGTCATGGTCATCTCATGGTCAACTCATGGCCACAATCTTATCATGGTCATGTCAGGATCATAGGTGAGTAGTCGTCATGGCCATCTCATGGTCATTTTCATAGTCATCTCATGGTCATGTGTTACAATGGAGAACAAAGACACATGGACCTCCTTGCTAGCTCCAAAGAAGATCATTTATTGTAACCTACCAAACCTTTTTAAACTTGAAACTTAACCCAAACTTCACCAAACTTAACTGAAACAAGCACACATTGGTTGCCTGTCTCTTCGGTGTCACTGTTGAAGCGTCCGTTTACCTAATTAGCTCTCCAATCATGTAGTGTCCACACATCTCCCCAACCAATCACTGCCTCACCCACGAGGTGACCACCAACCCACTCTCTGTCAATCTGACCTCAGCTGAACCCTTCCCAGAGTGCTTTTTGGTGAAAAAAATCAAAGGAAGTGAACAGTATTTAACAAAGATGGAAAAGGCCCTTATTCTGCAAGGCTTTCCTTATTTCCTGCAGTTATGGTCATCACCATCATCTTCTGGTCGTGGTCATCTGATGGTCTTGATCACCACATAGCCATGGTGTGTTGTGGTCATCTCATGGTCACCTCTTGGTTGAGATGGTGTCATGGTCACAGTCATGGTCATCTCAATGCCTTCATCATTTCATGGCCATGGTGGTGTCATGGTAACAATCATCCCATGGTCATCTCATGGTCATGGCCATCTCATGGTCACAGTCATTTCCTGATCACCATCGTCTTATGCTCATGGTCATCTCACTGTAACGGTCATCTCAGGATTGTCACCTCATGGTCATCTCATGGCCATGATCACATCAGGGTCACCTCAAGGCCATGGTTGTGCCATGACCAATCCATGGTTATCTCTTGGTCCAAATCATCTCAGGCCCAGGGTTGTGGTTGTGTCATGGTCACAGTCATGATCATCTCAGGGTTGTGTCACTCATGGTCACTCTCATCTCACGGCCATGGCTCATGTCATGGCCATGGTCATAGCCAGGGAACCTCTCCGAGATCCCGAGCCCTGATTTTGGGACTCTCAAGGACCGTTGGGGACAACGAGGCCTGGCCTGACACCTCCTCCCATCCCACTGCCCCTCCACGAGCCTGACGCAGCCAAACCTCTCCTGGGGACACCTCGGACATGGGACACGGAGCTGGAAATGAATCCCAAGGGATGGAGCTGGATGTGGCTGGCAAGTCCCCAACCTCCTCCTGGTGTCCCCAACCTGCTCCTGGTTTCCCCATTTCCATTCATGTGTCCCCATCCCTGTCCCCATTTGAGGTGATGCCGGTGTTCTTCAGCCCAGCCAGCTCCCGGCACCGGTGCCAGGAGTGGGCTGCCCCCAGAAAGCCAGGCAATCCGGGGTGCAGCTGTAGGGCACAGTTGCTCTATAGCACAGGTGGCACGCGTCGAGGGCAGGGACAAGGAACAGGGAGAGGCCTTCTGTGTGATTTCCAAAGATGTTTATTGCCCCGAGGGTCAGGGACAGAAAAAGGCACAGAACCTGGGCTTGCAGGGGCTTACAAGTGGGGGAGGTCTTGGGAGAGGATACAATTTCCAACCAGTAAGGGTGACATGGGGGAGGAACATAAGGCGGGGAGTACAATGCACAGACCAATGAAAGAACACAAGGGGAGGGAACAGTTTAAACCAACCACTGGGGCGTCGAAGGTTGGGGGATTGACAGGGAAGGGTCTGGAAGAAGGGGCAGGGTTAGGGAAGGATTGACAATTCTGTAGGAGGAGGGAAGGGCAGGTCTAGCGAAGATAGACAACCAGAGCAAAATCAACAATACAGGGGAAAAGGAACAATCCATTAGGGATAAAATATAACAATACAAAGTATGGGTGGTATCTAAAACTGACCATTAAAACTGAGCTGCAATTGGAAACACAATAAAAACACACCACAACATCTCCCCCTTTTTTGTTTAGAAAAGAGAGAGTGCGAGTTCCGCAGTTCTAATAAATTAATGAAGGGTTTAGGTTCAATTACAGAGGGAATGGGGGTAGAATAAAGTAATACAACCAATGGTTTGGGAGCATTGGGGTAGTACTTGTGCAGGATAAAGGGTAATCACTATTAAGGAATACCTGGATGGATAGGTGGGGAAGTTTCTCTAGAAAGGGGAGATCCCGATGCAGGAGCAATGCCCAATGCAGAGGTGGGGCACGTCACAGGGAAGGAGCCCGATGAAGGAGTGGGAATAGGGAAGGGTGAAGAACAGGGTAGTTCAGGAAAACAAACTTAAGGGAAAACAACTGACAAAACTGAAGCAACTTACAGAGGAACTCTAACAGCATTTAAGATAGCAGACAACTTCAGCCAAAAGGGTTTCTGCTTCATAAAGTCCTTTTGATTTGTTCTTCTCTTCAGTTCTTCCCAATGTTCAGGAGCAGTGTTTTGGCTGGCGTGATGGTGTCCTTAACTTGGATGCCCACTCGGCACAGCACACGGCAGCCCAGAACTCCTGGGGCTCAAGTGATCTGTCGAGCTCAGCCTCCCTGCCAGCTGGGACTACAGGCCACTGCCACTGTGCCTGGCACCAGTTTGACTGGGGTTGTTCCTGCCTTTAAAAAGACATAACTCATACAACAGATAAGATTATTTAAAACTTAAAAAAGATGATAAATACCTTAACTTTAAAATAATTGACTTACAGAAACAAACTCCAACAAAGTAACATAGAGTAAAACAAAAATGTTAACTGATTACAAGGAAAGCACATATTATCAAACAAACATGCTCTTAATACAAACTTAAGGGAATTTGAATGTAATAAATAATGCTTTCAACCAGAAAGCGGAACAAACAACTTTGGAAGGCATCTTGGGGATTATTAACTGGGAAAGAGGGAGCCGATTGAGGGATCAGGGAAGTGTCCCTGACAGCCGGCGCCTTGCTGCCAGGGCTAAGGTGCCGAGGGGGCTGCGGGGAGCCAGGGAGACCAAGGCATTGCCGGTTGCCCTGTGCTTCGCGGGTTGTTCCACGCAGTCCTCCCAGCCTAGGGGGAAAGGATTTAGGACTGAGGGATGGAGAATGAGGGACTTGGGTATCAACTAGGGAAAACAAGTTTGACTGTTCCTCCACTTTCCCTTGTTTTCAGGAGACATTTGGGGAAAATGGAGAAGCAGCCATTTAACAAATCCCTTTACCAATCCCTTTGAAAACTTTAACTTTTTCCCCCCATCCTCAAGGGTACTCACAACTTGGAAAAAGATCTCCCTTTGTTGTGTTGACAGATCAGCACCCATCCCATCAACACAACAATAATCCGCTCTCCCCTGTGGCAAAATAAGAAACTTAAAAGAAAAGGGTCCCGAGACCACCCTCAACCCACTCTCTATCTGGGCCACACACACTTTGCCCACTTTCCTTCCTTCCACACTTGGGGTTAAAACCTGTACTATAGCTTGAAACTTAACTCAAAACCCATCCTTAGGGGACTCAAACCCCTTGACACTTAAATATCAACCCCCTCTTCTCATTTGTGAGCCCCTGACCCGGTCAGTCCCAGCCCGCCGGGGTACTCACCACTCTGTTGGTCTCAGGAAACAGAAAGCCACAGGGAAGGTCCCCTGCCCGGAAGCGATCCTCTTAGGTGCAAGAGGGTTGCCACCTCCCCACTGGGAGTACCACCAACCAAAAAGTGGAGTAATCACCCAGGGGCACTGGCACACCAAAGGACTCACACAGCCTCTGTGAGGGGTCCCCAGGGCCCCACACTGGGCGCCAGCTGACGCGATGCCGGTGTTGTTCAGCCCAGCCAGCTCCCGGCACCGGCACCAGGAGTGGGTTGCCCCCAGAAAGCCAGGCAATCCAGGGTGCAGCTGTAGGGCACAGTTGCTCTATAGCACAGGTGGCACGTGTCGAGGGCAGGGACAAGGAACAGGGAGAGGCCTTCTGTGTGATTTCCAAAGGTGTTTATTGCCCCGAGGGTCAGGGACAGAAAAAGGCACAGAACCTGGGCTTGCAGGGCCTTACAAGTGGGGGAGGTCTTGGGAGAGGATACAATTTCCAACCAATAAGGGTGACATGGGGGAGGAACATAAGGCGGAGAGTGCAATGCACAGACCAATGAAAGAACACAAGGGGAGGGAACAGTTTAAACCAACCACTGGGGTGTCGAAGGTTGGGGGATTGACAGGGAAGGGTCTGGAAGAAGAGGTAGGGTTAGGGAAGGATTGACAATTCTGTAGGAGGAGGGAAGAGCAGGTCTAGGGAAGACAGACAACCAGGGTAAAACCAACAATACAGGGGAAAAGGTGTAGCAGGATTTCTTAGGGAACGTGGGCATGAGGCATTTTGGAATGAGATTTGAACTACCCCAAACTGGGCCTCAGTTTCAGGCTTGTCTAGAAGTAGACAGGCCTGTGGCGTAGCTAGAAATTTAGGTTAAGGTATGTTTAAGCATTAGATAGGATCATTATAGTGTGATCACGGTGACTTCCTTAAGGGTGAAATTGTTTATTTTTTTCTTACACTGAATGCCAATTAGAAAACACCTGTAATTGTAAACTATCTGAAACTGTATTTAACCCCCCTTTCCGGAAGAATAAAGGGAGAACGCATGATCTAACCAAACTGGTCGTATGTGCGTTGCTCGATCCAGCATCTCCACTTTAATTAACAGTTCTCTGGCTTCTTCTGGCACCCGAACAGGGACAAAGGTTGCTTGAATTTGGTTCTGTTCACTTAAATGAGGTCTGGATTGCTTAAATGCAGAGTTTGATTGCTTAAATGCAGAGTTTTGATTAATAATTTTGCTTAAATGCTGCTTTGATATGATTTTGATATCATTTTTTGCGCTTTAATGTGGTCTGAATTTTGCGCTTCAATGCGGTTTGATTTTTGCACTTAAATGTAGATTTGAAGTTTGCCTAAACGCGGAAAAAGTCTCCGTGCTTGTTTCCAGACCAGAGTGGAGTGGGAACCGAGTTTCCCCGATCTGCGGACGGTGCCGGGACGAGCGGAGAAGTAGCTGGGAAGCTGGAAGCGTGATCGTGGAGTTTCATTTGAAGAGAAACAGCGACACGCAGTGGAGAGAGAGATAAGCCGCGATCTGGAAATAAAGGAATCGAAAATAAGAGGGAAAAAGAATTCCAGGCAGCAACTCAACTTCTAGCAAATATTATCTCTAAGAGAGGTGAAAAAATTAAAGAAAGTGAACTAGATCAGTTGGCCCTATGGGCCAGAAAGAGAGGAAAGCTGAGCAAACCATCGCTGGTGTTTAGTGAGGCAGAGTGGAAAGAAATAGGCGAATTGCTATGGGATCTCGCCATCAGCGGCGGGAGAGAAGGAAAGCTGGCTCAGAAGTTAGGAGCCACTTGGAAAAAGTTTATAAATACCTTGCAGACATTCTCGGCTGAGCGAAAGGCCGCCCAGGTTGAGATCCAAGCTCTCGAGGGGGTGGCGGATGAAACAAAAAGAAATACAGAGATCTTCTAAGGTTGCAAGGTTTTTTGGTATCGGTAACACGCTCCCAGTGAGAGGAAATGCAGCCCCGATTTGTTCCACGCTGCTAGAGGTAGTGAACGCGGTCTCGGAGTGCGTGGCTCAGCCACTGGAAGTGCCTCCCGCGACAGCCAGGCAGACTGAGATAGAACAGGAAGCGCCGCGCTCCCCAGACCCCGGGGGCGTGGTGGAAGATGAGATCCTAGGCAGAGCCGAAGGTGGAGAGGGGCGGAGAGCAGGGCAGTGACAAGAGCGAGGCAGCGCGGCTCCCTCCCCCACTGGAAAACAAAGCGGCAGCGGTGTGGACAGGAGCAACCCCGCATCATACAGCCACGGCTCCACAGCCAGCCATGGTGCAGCCAGCAGCTCATTTTTCAGCAAGCCACAGCGGCGCAGTGCCCCCTGCCCTCTGACTCCGATTCAGATGGCGAAAATCACAATCCCAATTTTCACGACATGCCGCGACTACAGAATAAATCACACCATGCAAACAAACTGCAGCAAATAATAGCCAAGCTTGCTGAATTATCAAACCGCCAAACTCAATTAGAAAAGCAGATGGCTGCGGTTTCCCAGTTTTCCCCACAAAACAGGCAGAATCTCACAGCTTTGCAATCTGCACAGCCTGCTCCGTCGCTTCCACCTCCTGCACAGCAGATGGCGCTGCCAGTTGCCCAACAGAATCCAATACAGAGGCGCTGGGCCAATGTCTTGAAAGATGCAGTCCTTGAAGGAGACTTACATGTACCTAACCCAATTGCTTGTCCAGTTCTTATAGAAAATGCCCAGGCTCGCTGGAAACCTCATGAATGGAAGGTATTGAGTTCAGCAAAGCACAGAGTTACTACTTACGGAATAAGGTCAGAAGCAGCCAGAAACATAATTCAGTACATCTTCACAGCAGATGTATTTTGCCCCGCAGATTGTACTAACATCGCTTCCCTGCTGCTAACACCCTCACAGCTCCTCATTTTTGAAAGAGAGTGAAGGCGTTTGGCAATTGAAGAGGCAAACAAACATCAAGAAATAGGGGATCCTTTTTATGGACTTCAGCCCGAGATGCTGACAGGACAAGGACCATATGCTACAACCAATGTCCAGCTCACCTTCCCCATTGAGATTCATCAGATGGCTCAAACATTGGCCCACAGAGCCTTGCTTTTAGTTCCTGACAAGAAGAAACCTGCACCATATGCTACCATCAGACAAGAGGCCACAGAACCATATGGACAATTTATTGATAGACTGTCAGCTGCTTTAAAAGATGCACAAGACCTAACTACAGAGGTGCAAGAACACCTATTTTGTTCCCTCGCCTTTGAAAATGCCAATTCACGTACCAGAGCCATCCTGGCTACCCTACCCCAAGGTTGTACAGTTGACGAGATGCTGATACAAGCAAGCAGAGCTGAACAAAGTGACCAGACAGCAGCGTTCACAGCGGCCATGAAAGATGCAATGCAGAAACAAGCGCACATCATTGCAGCTGCTCTGTCAGAAGGCAACATCAATTATCCCAGCAACAACGAAAATCCATCATCTGACATTCCTGATTTTCAGTGTGGTGAAACAGGCCATGTCATGCTAGGGCCTGCACCGACAACTTTGGACTCCCTTGAATGATGCACAAGGGATGAAAGAAGAAAACAACCTGCAGATGTGATACATCACCATGCAGTGAAGAAAGGAAGACCACAGGCGATTCCAGGACTTTATGTTTATCACAAGAACATGAGAATGGGTAAATGACAAGGACTGAGTTTTGTGTTGTTTAATGCTTGTAGTTGTATGTGAGATTTTGCAGGAGAAGCAAAACTTGTTTGGTGCCAAGTTGATTTACCCATGCATGCCCTAATCAGAGATCAAAGCTAACAGTGATAAAAACGGTGACAACAACGATTTACCTGGAGTACCCTGTGACGACTCTGAAACTACTGAGAACTGATTTTGTAAAATATAAAAATAGTTATTCAGTTATAAGATTAAGTTTAGTGATAAGTTGTTTTAGTATTTGAAGTTAGATGATAGTGGGTTGTTTTTAGTATAGTAAAATTAAAAGAGACAATCAAAAAGATGAGCAGAATGTTGGGAGTTGGAATATTTGTTTTAATTAGTGTTTTGGCAAAAAGGATATTTGGAGTGTTTGACATTGAGCCTAGGCAAAATATGTGGGTCACCTGGGCCAATCGGACTGGGCAAGATTCATTTTGTTTGTCTTTGACCACTCCATCTAATCCTTTTTGTACCTGTTTGATTGGAGTCCCGGTGAATTCTATGGCAGAGTTCAGAATTTGGACTCAAGCCAGAATTAACCCAGAAAGTGTTTTGGGAGCACAAGCTGTTGCCATTGCACAAAATCTTAAAGTCACTGATACTGAGCCCCAAGAACTCGACCTTTTGGGTTCTGTGCCAGGCAACTATTGTTTAGTTTTTGGACACTTTGTTAAAAATTCAAGTTTGTTGATTGTGAAAGAAAAGCAACCAAAAAATGGCAACACTTGGCTATCTCCCAGGTTCCCATTGTATTACAATTATTTTGACTATTGTAACAATTGGACTGAATTCATGACACCGTTAAAAGATGCTGCAAGAAAATTACCACC
This sequence comes from Phylloscopus whistleri, assembly GCA_017589585.1. Lineage (NCBI taxonomy): Eukaryota > Metazoa > Chordata > Aves > Passeriformes > Phylloscopidae > Phylloscopus > Phylloscopus whistleri. The sequence goes on along the minus strand of JADMLD010001040.1, from coordinate 17,125 downwards.
AGGAGTCTTCCTCATTTGTGGAGATAGAGCCTTGTCTGCAGTTCCTCCAGGAGCTGTAGGAGGTCCATGTTACTTTGGCAAATTAACACTGTTTGCTCCCAGCATTCATCAGGTTTTTGGGTTGTCTCAAAAGACCCGACGAGCCAAACGCAGTGCACTTCAACTAGGCGCCGCTTGTTAAGATCAGGTAATATTATGGAATTGTGCATCTGTAATATCAGCATCAATTTTTCCCCCAGGAATTGCTTCAGCGCAAGCTCTCACACAGTTGAAAACCTTGGCCTGCTGGACAGGAAAACAGATTAACATAACATCTAATATGTTAAGTGAGCTTGCTGCGGATGTTAACAACATCTGTCATACAGTTCTTCAAAACAGAGCCGCGACTGACTTCCTCCTTCTCGCTCAAGGGCATGGATGTGAGGAGTTTGAACGCATGTGCTGCATGAATTTGTCAGACCGTTCTCAATTGATCTACAAACAGCTTTCACAGCTGAAGAGCAACATGGGAAAGCTTGTAGTTGTTGACACTCCATTTGACAAATGGTTCGATTGATGGGGTTTCACTGGGTGGATCAAAGATTTGATCCGTTTTGGTGTTGTGATTTTTGTTATTATTGTAGTTATTTTAGATTTTGTGCCTTGTTTGCTGCAATGCATGTGAAAAATAACCAGCCGTGCCTTTGAGTCAGTTTGGGTAGCCCAAAAAGAAAAAGGGGAAATTGTAGCAGAATTTCTTAGGGAACGTGGGCATGATGTGTTTTGGAATGAGATCTGAGCTATCCCAGGCTGGGCCTCAGATTCAGGCCTGTGTGGAAGTGGATAAGCCTGTGGCACAGTAAATCTTTAGATTAAGGTGTGCTTAGGCATTAGATAGTATAGTTATAGTGTGATCACGGTAGCTACCTTAAGGGTGAAAGTGTTTTCATTTTTCTTCACACTGAATGCCAATTAGAAAACACTTGTAACTGTAAACTATTTGGAACTGTATTTAACCCGCCATTTCGAGATAATAAAGGGAGAATGCATGATCTAACCGTATTGGTTGTTTTCTGCGTTGCTCTGTCCAGCTTCCCATGTAATAAAGGGTTCCCTGGCTTCCAGATGACCACAACGCACCATGGCTGTGTGGTGATCAAGACCATGAGATGATCATGACACAACCATGGCCGTGAGACGATTGTGACCATGAGGTGACTGTGAGATGACCATGAGATGACCACGACCAGAAGATGATGGTGATGACCATAACTGTGGGAAATAAGGAAAACCTTGCAGAATAAGGACCTTTTCCACCTTTGTTAAATCTTGTTCACTTCCTTTCACTTTTATTCACCAAAAAGCACTCTGGGAAGGGTTCAGCTGCAGGTCAGATTGACAGAGAGTGGGCTGGTGGCCACCTCGTGGGTGAGGCAGTGATTGGTTGGGGAGATGTGTGGACACCACATGATTGGAGAGCTGACTGACTAAAGGGACGCATCAGCAGTGAAACTGCAGTGACAGGCAGCCAACGTGTGCTTGTTTCAGTTAAGTTTGGTGAAGTTTGGGTTGAGTTTTGAGTTTAAAAAAGCTCGGTTGGTTACAATAAATGATCTTGTTTGGAGCAAGCAAGGAGGACTGTGTGTCTTTGTTCTCCATTGCTACACATGACCATGAGATGGCCATGACCATGAGATGACCATGAAATGATTGTGGCCATGAGTTGACCACAAGATGATCATGAGATGATCATGACCATGTGATGACCATGACTGTGACCATGCCCATGTGTTGGGGGTTAGGTTTCTTTCCTTTTGTTCCTTTTTACTTACAGAACTTTTCCCCATAAGTTGCTAGGAAACACTAACAACTGAGTACTTGAGGAAACACAAAGAGTGATCAAGCTCGGGGGAGGAGGGAATCCGGTTGCACTTCTCTCATCTGGGAGTTTCTCTCCAAGGGCCAGAGATACCATGAGAACTGGGTAGGTTAAAGATGGAGCTGTGGCAGCTGCTGGCTCTCTTGCTCTCTCTCCTTCTTGGCTTTGGGCGAGGACAATTGGAGCTGCTGCTTGGGGAAGGGAATTCGCTGCTGCCCCTGGAGCCCAGCTCAGTCCTGCTTTCTTCTGCCGTGGGGTGAGCCTTTGCCTGCAAGAGCAGCCACTGATCTGGGACTGCCTGCTGAGACATCTTGCTGGCCCAGCTTGCTGCTTCCGAGAGTCCTGCTGGGGCACTGGGATCAGCAGCCCCAGGGCTTTGTGAAGCAAAGCCTCTCCTCCATCCCTGCCCGGCCCGGACAAAGCCGCCATCACCGCGCGCTCCCTGAGCCCGCGCCACAGCGCCCCCTGCAGCCGCGGGGGGATCATCGCACCTGCCCTGCCCACCGGGAGCCACCAGCACCCCTGCTGGCTGTGCCCGGAACTGCACCCCAGGGGAAAGTGCTGCGCTCAGGGAAGCTGTTCCTGGGTTCCTGGTTCTGTTTGTTTTCAATGCTGGGGTTGGTGTTGTTTGTTAGCCTGGTTATACACACCAGTAAAGAACTGTGATTCCTGTCCCCATACCTGTGCCTGAGAGCCCCTGAATTTTCAAAATTATAATAATTCACAGGAAGGGGGTTTGAATTCTCTGTTCCAAGGGAGGCTCCTCCTTCCTGAGCAGACACCTGTCATTCAAACCTAGACAACATGAGATGATCATGACCATGAGAGGGCTGTGACCATCACATGACCATGACACAGCTATGAGGTGATCGAGATCATGAGCTGACCATGAGATGAACATGACAACCATGGCCATGAGGTCATCATGGCCATGAGAAGACTGTGCCTATCAGATGACCATGACGCAGCCATGATGATGAGATTGGGCCCATGGGAGGACCATGACCATGAGCATGAGGTGATTGTGATCAGGAGACCACCATAAACATGAGATGATGGTGCTCAGGAAATGACCATGACACAACTACGACTGTGGCCATGAGTTGACCACAGGATGAACATGACCATTTCACGACCATGAGCATTTCATGACCATGATCGTGAGGTGATCAAGGTCATGAGGCGACCATGAGGTGACCATGAGGTGACCATGACTTAATCATGGCCATGGGGTCATAAAGACCATGAAATGAGCAAGAGATGTGTAGTGGTTTAGGGCAAATTTGGGAGGAAACCTCCTAGGGAGCCCTCCCTCCCCTCCCCAAACCAGTTCAGGAGAGACCTCCTCAGAGAGAAGTGGAAAGAAAAACCTGTTTATTAAAGCAGCAAAGCACTCCCCAGCACAATAAACTGAACAATACCAGATGACAAGAACTTCATGCTGCTCTGGAGAGATGACAAATTAGGAAAGAAGTCCCTCCTGTAGGTGGTTGCTCTGTTTTCAGTCCCTCTGGTGCTGGGAAAAGTTGATGTGCAGGGCAGATCTTGGTGGGTCCCAGGAGCAAGCTCCGCCTGGAGCCCCTGGGTCCTCAGTCCAGGGAGGTTTGAACAGTTCCAAAAGAAGGCAAAAAAAAGGGAAAAAAAAGAAAAAAAGAGGAAAAAAAAAAAAGAGGAAAAAGAAAACCAAAGCTTCTCTGCCTCAGCAAGCTACACTAACTAACTAAAAAGAAGAGAAAAAGAGAGAGGGAAAAAACCCCCTCTCCATCTCACATCTGTGTGCTGTTGACTCCCACTCTCAAGGCCAGCCTGGAGTAGGAAGGTTTCTGAAAACAAACTTCAAAACAAAGCTTCTCTCCGGCTTTTTACTCTCAGACCCAATATTAAATGTACAGACTGTAATACGCAGCATAAACCCAACAGACAATTGGGAATACAAACATTGTAACATCAGCCTAGGACACCCTTGGGCAATAGGAAATCAAAACAGTGGAATCTCTAAGGTTGGAAAAGACCTCCAAGACCATCCAGGATTCCTTGAGGCCCCAGAAGATAGGATTGAATGCGAAAGATTTTCTGGGGTGGAAAGTCAACAAATCCCCTCTCCCCAAGGAATTCCCAGTGTCTGTCTGTGTCCTGATGGATGTTCCTGCCCCTGCGTTCATCCAGGTGCCAGCGGGGAGCCAGGAAGATGTGGAACAACCCCAGCCAGGTGTCTTCCCAAGAGAGATCACCAGGACCACGGATAACCAGGGCTCTGCCCAACGGGGTCACTGGGGATCATCCAACGCCGATCCTCCCACGGGGGATGGAGCTGGAGCAGCGCACGAAGCTCTTCCTGCTCTCAGGGCACTCCCAGGGCTTCCCTTAGTGTTGCCTCCGTTGGTGTTTGGTCAAGTGAGAGATCTGTGAGAAGCTCTTCCCACACTCAGGGCACTCGTAGGGCCTCTCCCCAGTGTGGATGCGCTGGTGCCTGATGAGGTTGGAGTTGTACTTGAAGCCCTTCCCGCAGTCGGGGCAGCGGAAGGGCCTCTCCTCTCTGTGAATCCGCTGATGGACGAGGAGAGTGGAGCTGGTCTGAAACCTCTTCCCACACTCGAGACACTCGTAGGGCCTCTCCCCAGTGTGGATGCGCTGGTGTTTTCTCAGCTCAGAGCTCCATCCAAAGCTCTTCCCACATTCCAAGCAGGTGTAGAGCCGTTCCCCAGTGTGGATCACCTGGTGCTGGATCAGGGCTGAGCTTTTTCTGAAGCTCTTCCCACATTCCCCACACTTGTAGGGCTTTTCCCCAGTGTGGATTGTCTCATGTTCCATCACATGGCCCTTCCGTCTGAAGCTCACCCCACATTCCCCACACTCGTGGGGCCGTTCCCCAGTGTGGATCCTCTGGTGCTGGAGCAGGTGGGAGCTCCAGCTGAAACCCTTCCCACATTCCAAGCACTTGTGGGGCTTCTCCCCTCCATCAGGCTTCTCCTCCAGCCCTGAGCTCCGGCTGGATCTCCGGCCGCCCTCCTGGCACAGGGGGGGTCTTTCCTCCTTGCAGCTCCCTGGGCTGGGTTTGCAGCCCCTCCTCCTGTGGGATCTCCGGGGCTTTTCCTCCTCCACCATCCGGACACTCCTTGGGAATGGAAATCCTGGTTTGGGGAAAAAAGAAGAGGAGAGAGCCTTAGGCTGGGGGTTCCTCCTTGCCCAAATTCAACTCAGGAAGTCATTGGGCACCTTGTGTCTGTAAGAACCTTCAAAATACAAAGATTAAGCCCAAAATTCCTCCAAACATCAAGACACAGATCAAAAACAGCCCAAACATCAAGACTCAGCCAAAACCTCTTCTAAACCATAAGGATATCCCATAAACGTGGGACCCCCAGGGAAGAAGAGGAAAGTGTAGTTACAAACAGATGCTGGGAATCTGCTTGGAGACAGGGCCAGGCACTTGGACACAAAGAAGGGACAGAAGAAGCCCTCAGTTTCCAGAAAATGTTATTAACTGACCACACAGACTGCTGCTCAGCCAAGGTCCTGCTCAATTCAGGAACTTCAAGAAGAAGAACAAAGACTTAACAGAGCTGTGAATATCCCTACCCAGACAGAAGTGGGGTGCATATTAAGGGGGGTATGTGGTAGGTGCATTGGGAAGTCTGTACCTCTCAAGTACTTCAGCCAGTGGGGAAAGGGAGAGGGAGATGCAGCCAGGAAAATCAGGATGAAAAGGAGGCTGTGATCTCCAAAAACCGGAGAGACCCCATGGGAAATGTCCCATAGCCTCTCCCTCTTTTTATGAATGAAATGACTTTTACAGGACTCCTCTGCCTTCTCTGTGGACACAAACCTCTGGTGATGGGAATTTTTCCACACACCTTGGGGCTGGTCTGGAGTTCTTTCCACTGCTCGGGGCGGCAGGCAGTGAGTGGAGCTGAAGGTGCCTCACCCAGTTTGGGTGATCGGCTCCCTTGGGTGGCAGCGGCACCGGGGATTCACTGGGGACCCGAGAGTGTCCAGGAGACAGACGAGTGACAGATCAGGGGGGCTGTGAAGCCAGCAGAAAATGTGTTTAGAGATGGGTCTTCAAGGGCAGGAGAAGGGAAAAGAGTTACAAGACATGCTGTTATTTAGGAAAGGGAATCAGGCAAAGCACAGGTTACCACCCACATGCTCAGCTCAACCGGCAGAGCTGTGTGTGCTTGTGAGAGCCTGGGACTGAAATGCCCTGAGCAGGAAGGCTTAAATATCTTCTGCTAACACCATGTCACCTAACACGGTGGTAAAACCAACTCTGACTGCTTCAGCAATCACTGAATAACTTATTAAGGTATTTCTAAAACAAAGAATTCCAAGAGAAGGGATTGTGGAAGCAATAGTCTCAGATGGGGAACTCATTTTACAGGAAAGATCCTTCAGGGGGTTATGGCAGCTTTAGGAACACAATGGGACCTCCACAACCCCTGGCACCCCCAGAGCTCAGGTCAGGTAGAAAGAATGAGTGGGGAAATAAAGAAACACCTTTGGAAGCTGGTGATAGAAACCAAGATGCCATGGGTACAGCTTTTGCCATTGGCTTTGCCAAGAATAAGAGCCAGACTCAAAGCAGATACTCAATTCTCTCCCTTGGAATTGGTGTTTGGAATTCCTTACCCTGGTCATTCTCCACCACATGCAGGGTACAGATAAGGGATGCATATTTCAAGCAGTCTGTGGCCAGAAGCCTGTCTCCTGTGAAATCTCTCCCACAGGAAGCTCGGCTGGCACAGACCCTGCCTTGGGACTTTGCTGCTCACAACATCCAACCAGGACATCGGGTCCTGCCCAAGGAGTGGGAAGAAGCACCACTGGTGGCCAAGTGGCCTGGCCCATCCCAAGTGTCCCTGAGCACAGAAGCAGCCCCAGCACAGCAGAACACGGGGGGACCCCTCACCCTGGGCTCAGGGTCTCTGAAGCCCCCGAGATTTGGACTTCCCAGGCTGCAGGAGGAGGATGGGAGGCTGCGACTGCCCCTGCACTGAAGGCAAGGGAGCAGCAGCCAGGGCTCCACAGCCCAGGGGGAAGCCCCTGTGCCTGCCCACAGATCCTCTGCTGGAATGCTCTGCCTGGGCACCCTCCCTTGGCATCTCCAGGCACTGCGGGCCAATCCTTGCTGCCACTGCTGCAGCTTCAGTGCTTTCTGTGCCTGCACTCGCCACAGGGGCTGGGGAGACAACGGGACAATTCCACTCTGGGGCTCAGGCAGACTCACACACGGGGCTGGGTGGGATTGGATGGTTGGAAAATAGACCGACTTTAAATTTGTTTTTTATTTTATTTCTCCACTCAGGCTCGGTTTGCCTTTGCCCTGGGGAAAGGAATTTTAAAGGTTTTATTTTAAGGGATGTTACACCACTCAACAGAGATGAGTTGAACATCTCACCAGACTGGGAAGAGCCCAAAAGATCCCCACAGGGAGAACGACCATCAACAAAACATCAACGACCGTCAGCAAACAGCAACCAACACCCACCCCAGACACTGCCCCTGGAAGAGCTGCAGACACCTGGTCTGGAAAAGGCTGATAAGGAAATCCAGGAGTGCAGACCTAATTAACATCAGAGGCAAAGAAATCGGGGTCCAACAGGAAATCAAATACTCAGAACTCAGCAACTTGGAAGCAATGACCACCAAACCAATGGATTTCTCTGGGTTCAGACTGTAAAAAGTTTAGGAAAAATGCAGTAAAACTCACATGTCATGGAATGATTTTCTCTGCACACCGGGCTATGTGTGGATGAAATTATTTCTGCTGCCCATCCTGGCCAGAACCAAGTAATGCCTTGACTCTCTAACACTAAAGATATTGTTGGAGAGTTTTGGTTTTTCTCGCCGTTCCCGTGACAAGACGACACCATTAGAATAATTTTTTTGTAATACACCTAGATTCAATTGTGACGTTTGAGCCAGGGGGTGTGGGAATCAATTTGTAGTCTTAGGAGAAGAAGTAGAAAAACCTTGATTGCTTTGGAATGTTCTTGTGTGTGTTTGTGTGTGGCTCTCAATAATCGCAAAATTTTGGTATATGGGTTTTTCAAAGTTCATCTTTAGGTTCCATTTTGGGAAACCAGAAGAACTTTAAAGGTGACACTTTAACTCCTAAACAGCTAATAAAATATTGTTAAAAAAAAAGAAAAAAGCAAAAAAAGAAAAGCAGATTGTTGGGAGGGGGCACAGGTGAGTCATTCCATGGCTGCTCTGGAAGAGGAGCTTTAGAAATGCAAATTAACACTGCTGGGGAAAAGTGTGGACAATGCACCAGGGGCTTCTTGCCTGGGGCAGGAATTGGGCTGATTCCCTCTGTCCCTCAGCCCAAGCTCTGCCTGCTTGCACAGATGGAATTGGCACAGCCAAGGGAAGAGCCCAGAGTGAGGATCTCTGACTCTGCAACAGAAATTGGTTCAGCTGCAAAGGGAAACAGCAAATGGAGAATGGTGTGAAAGCTTCACTAAAATCAGTGGGGGGGAATCATCCCTCTCCCCACTCCAACATGTGCTGTCACTGTCTGTGTCACACAGGGAGCATCAGACCACTGGGGAGTTTCTGCTACCACAAGTTCAGAGAAATCAGTTGGGAATCCAAGAATGTGATGATTTAATTAGAGAAAAGAGACAAATTCATGCAGCCCTGGCTGGAGGGAGCACCCAAAAATGGGGAAAAGATGAACAGGCCACCAGAACAAATCCCACAACACCACGGACCAGCCCCTGGGAACCCCAACAAATTCATATCAGGAGCCAGAGAACCCAGTGATCATTTCAATGGCATCATTAGATTACGAGCTGTCCTCGAAATAGGAACCAAGCAGACAGATCCAGCTCCTGAGTCTGGCCCACCAATCCACTCAAACCAAGAACACAACATTTCACCATGGGATGGGATCAGATTATCCATGAGCAGAAGGAGGAGCACAGTGTGGAAAATTAAATTACTCAAGATGCTGTGGGCAAACAGATGACAACGGAAAAGTGGTGAAACAGAGAATAAAGGAAATAAGAAAGCAGCTCATGTTCCAGCCCAAACGTGGAAAGGATGGGAATGGGACACGGTTTCGGGGTTCCCTGGCACACCATGGGTTAAACGAATGCTCTTCCTCCTCTTCTGTGCTACAGCAACTCTCATCTTTGGGCCATGCAGGACACCTTGCTGAGTGCAGCTCATTCAGCAGTTGAGCAAGGGGATGCAGGTGGCAGCCAGGCCTCCTGAGCCACAAACGGCTACAAAAGGACAGGGAATTGGTGAAAATGACCCGGGAATATTGGCTTTCACATTGGTGTGTTGGCCTTTCTATGTGGTTATTGATTGTAAGCAGAGTGCAATTTATAATCCCTTTGAGCTGCTGGCTAATTTAACCTCATTTCTCATTTGAAGTGTGCACCGTGTAACTCATGGAAGCAGTAGTGTGATGAGTATATTATGTTGATGTATGCACCTTACAGCTGATAGAACTAATAATGGGATGAATGTATTGTACTGGAGGCCTTAGCAAAATAGAAAGTGGTCAAATACTTGTGTGTAACCCAGAGAACTGTATAAAGCAATCAGGTTGTTTCCCACAGCTGCTGACTGACCTCTCCAAGGGATGAGATAAGGGCGACACAAACCAGAGCACCAGAGAAGAACGAGAGAAGAGTTTGTGAATTGTTCGCTCTGGGGAAGTGTGAAACAACAGGATGAGGCCACAAGAAGAAGTAAAATAGATTGACCCGATCTGCAGGATGTTATGCAGATAAGCCAGAGCAGAAAACCAAAATAAAGAAAAGTTTCTAAACCATCAAAAGCTGCCAGAAATGTTTGAATAGGGCATGAAACTCATGAATATGTATGTACCTCAGTAAAGGAACAGCACAGAGATAAGGCTGCCTTAATGTGCAGGGTGTTCCTTGGCTGATGGCCAGGAACGCGCCAGCGCTGGACATTGTCCTATTTGTTTCCCTTATTGGACTTTTGGAACATATTCTAAGATTGAATTTTCGTTTTTCTCAGAATTGAGGTCACTGAGAATAATCCCAAAACCAAAGAGGACCCAGGAAGAAAAAACAGAGTCAATGAGAGAATCTGCTTGGAGATAGGGCCGGGGACTTGGAGATAAGGAAGGAAAGAGAGAAACCATCAGTTTCAGAAAATGTTACTCATTGACACGGACTGCTGCTCAGCCAAGATCCTGCTAAATTCCTGAACATGGAGAAGAACAAAGCCTGAACGGAGCCAGGAATATCGGATGTTATACAAAAGGGGGGTGCATATTAACGAGGACCTGCAGCAGGCGGATCGGGAAGTCTGAACTTTCCAAGGAACTTCGCCAGCGGGCAAAGGGAGAGGGAGATGCAGCAGGGAAAAGTAGGATAAAAAGGAGGCCGCGGACTACAACGATTGGAGAGACCGCATGGCAAATGCGGCATGGCCTCTCCTTTGTTCAGCAATAAAGTCACTTTTACAGGACTCCTCTGTCTCCTTCGGGCACAGAAACCTCTGGCCATGCGAATTTTCCTGCACAGGTCCGGGGACAGCGCAGCCACCTCCGTCCTACCCACAGGAACCGGGACGAGCCAGCGCTGCTCCGGCACCGGCTCCTGCCCAGGCACCCGCGGGAAGGAGACCGCGGGCAGCCGCTCCCGCAGCGCCCTCAGGGCACGGGGAACACGGCGCGGACACGGCACAACCCGAGCCACAGCCAGAGCCCCCTGCCGCCCCCTCCGCCCGCAGCCAGCCCCGAGCCCCGGCACAACCCAGCACGGCTCCCACCTGCGCCGGGGCCGCCTCCGAGCTCCGCCGCCGCCTCCCTGGGCTCCGGCCGCTGCCGCCGCTGCCGGGCCCGCACAGACTCTCCGCAAAATGGCGTCTCTGCCAGGGGGCCGGGACGCGGGCTTGTCCCCGCTCTGCTCTGCCCAATCAGCGCGCAGAGAGAGCCAAAAGTGACGGCAGAACCAGCCAATCGCGGCGAGGGGCGGGCTCTGCGCACGGCACAGCCTCTCAGGCCCCGCCCCCGGGCTGTCTGAGGGCAAAGCCGCAGATCAGGAACCGCCCTGGGACGCGCCCGGGCCCCAGCCGGGATTGAGCTGAAAACACAAACAAAGTTCTCCGCACCTCCCGGACCGCCTGGCCCAGCCCTTCGTGCTGGGTGCCTCCCACTCAGCGGGAAGCCCTGAAGCCTCACTTCTCCTACCCCCTAACTAGGAGCATCAGTTCATCACTTTGATTTCCCCGAAAAAGGGAAAACTGCCCCCAACCCCTGTCGATGAGTGGAGAGGGGAGAGATTTCTGGCAGAAAACTTCAAAAATTCCAAGAACGACAATGAGAAGTAAATGAGATCCTTAAAATGAGCCTCCCCTCACGCCTCCCTCCTTCCAGCTCCACCTCCTACCCCGGCAGAGCAGGGAGACAGGGAATGGGGCCATGATCAGTTCGTGCCCCGGGGCTTTTCCAGCTGCTCAGGGACAGGAGCTGTTCCCCTGCTGCACCCTGGGCTCCCTCCCACAGCAGAGTTCTCCAGGAACTCCTTCAAGCTCAGCCCATCCCCTGGGAAACAGCCCCCCTCAAGCTGCTGCAGCGTGGGTCACTCTGCCACAGGCTCAGCCCTTCAAGGACAGGCTGCTCCAGCGGGGGCCCCTCTGCCTGCAGGTGTCCCCCGGGGTCACAGCCTCCTGTCAGGCATTGCCCTGCTCTGCCATGGGCTCCTCCAGGGGCTCTGGGGGGATCTCTGCATCCCCGTGGATCTCAGCATGCGGCACCTCAGTCTTTGGAGGCACCACGGATTGGCTCTGCTGGACACGGAGGAAGCTTCTGGCAGCTTCTCTCAAAAGCCAGCCCTGAACACCCCCTGCTACCAAAACCAGGCACTGCAATCCCAATACAGCTCCAAAAATGGGGTCCCAGATAGACAGGAGCTCAGGTTAACCCAAAATTGGGATGGAGATTTCCAGGGGGTCAGGGGTGCACAAAAAACGAGGCCCCAGCTGAGGGTGTTCGCTGCTTGGCTGAGCACTGCCCGAGGGCTGGGGCTGCCCCACGGGGGGACACCCTCCTCCAGCGGGGATGTCCTGCACACGGGGGATGCCCACAAGACCCTCAGAAACCCCGGGGCTGGGCTGGCCCTGCCTGGGTGCCAGGAGCCACTGATGAATATGAGGACCCAATAATTGATTGCCAATTAGATAAACTTTATTAAAGTTGACAGGCAATGAGTTATTAGATCTGGGATAGCTTATCTAAAATCCGGTCTCTTTTAACCATCCCCTGAGTTTTAACTGATTTCAGCAAAGCTTATTTTTTCCAGCTAAATCAGCAATATATTGTTGTCTATAACCTTAGCTTTTTAAAGTCTTCAAAATTAGTGTCTCAATAATAGCAATAACAAGAATTCATAGTGGTAATAAAAACCCTGCCAGACTTATACCAGGTTTGCATGTCCAGGTGTTGGCGAGGAGGGCTCGAGGAGCACCTTCTGTGAGAGGCTGCTGGAAGCAGCTGCTCCTCCATGTCCCACAGAGGCAACGCCAGCCGGCTCCAGGATGGACCAGCCACAGGCCAAGGCTGGGCCAGGCAGAAATGGTGGGAACACCTTTGGGATAACAGATTTAAGAAAATCGTTTATGGTGTAGTTGTGACTGTGTCCAGGGAAGAGCAGGGGGAGGACATGGGAGAGGAACAACTCTGCACACAGCCAGGGCAGGGCAGGAGGAGGGGCAGGAGCTGCTGCAGCTGCTGGAGCTGATTGCCCTGAGATTCTGTGGTGCAGTCCCTGCTGAGGCAGCTGGGCCCCTGCAGCCCATGGAGGGCACCGAGTGCACAGATGCACCTGCAGCGCCTGCAGGAGCCCGTGCCTGAGTGGAGGCTGTGACCCCATGAGAAACCTGTGCTGGAGCTGGGACCTGGCAGGGACCTGCAAACCCATGGAGAGAGGAGCCCAGGCTGGAGCAGGGTCCTGGTAGGACTTGTGAGCCCATGGAAGAGTGACCCACGTTGCAGCAGTTTGTGAAGAACTGCTGTCCAGGAGATGAACTCATGTTGGAGAAGTTCATGGAGAAGTGTCCCTGGGAGGGACCCCTGGCACAGCAGGGGAACGACTCCTCTCCCCAAGCACCAGAAGAAACAACATGTGATGAACAATCCAGAACCCCCATTCCCTGTCTCCCTGCATTCCACTGGGGGAGGAGGTAGAGCTGGGAAGGAGAGAGAGATAGGCAGAAGGTGTTTTTAAAGCTTATTTTACTTTTCACTACCCTGCTCTGATTTTGATAGCAATAAATTCAATTAATGTCCTAATTTCAAACCTGCTTTGCCCATGATGGCATGTGCTGAGTGATCTGTCCCAGTCCTTATCCCAAGCCATGAAGGCTTCATCCTATTTTCTCTCTCCTGTCCATCTCTGGAGGGGAGTGAGAGAGCAGCTTTGGTGGGTGCCTGGCATCCAGCCAGGGTACACTGACTGCACTTCCTCTCCTTCATTCTGTCTTTCTTTCCAGAGGTCCCAGTGCAGAGGTTGAGTGGGGCTTTGATGGAGGGAGTGAAGGTGGCGGGGAGTAGCGGGGACAGGAGGCACAGGGATGTGGGACAGGCATCAGAGGGGCGCAGGCAGCTGGCAGGGGGCAAGGCCTGTCCCCCTGGCCCTGCAGCAGCCCCGTGCCCTGCCCAAGGCACTCCCAGCAGGGGCTGGGCCCCAGAGGCAGGGGCAGAGCCCAGTCCCGGGGGCGGCGTTTCTGCCCCGACCCCCGTCCAGCCCAGCCTCCCCCGTGTGCGCAGTGACCGCTGGCACGGGCTGCACTGGGCAGCGTGACCTGCTGGGGACATTGAGAGCTGCCCCCACGGTGACACTGCCCTTGGGATTTCACAGGCACCAAACAAATCACAGCCAGCCCTGCCCCTTGTCATGTCCCAGGCACTCGAGAGCATCACAGCCAGCCCTGCTCCTTGTGGTGTCACAGGCACCAGAGCACATCACAGCCCTGCTCCTTGTGATGTCACAGGCCTTACGAGTGTCATGAGTGTGGGAAGAGGTTTCATAACAGCTCCTATCCCCTCCTACATCAGTGGATTCACACTGCAGAGGCCGTATGAGTGTCCCGAGTGTGGCAAGAGCTTCAGGCACAGCTCAGCCTTTATCCAACACCAACAGAGCTGGAAGCTCTGCGACTGCCCTGAGTGAGGGAAGAGCTTCGTGTGCTGCTCCAGCTCCATCCCCCATGGGAGGATCAGCGTTGGATGATCCTCAGTGACCCCCGTTGGGCAGAGCCCTGGTGATCCGTGGTGCCGGTGATCCGTGTTGGGAAGACACGTGGCTTGGGGGGAGTTCCACCTCTCTCTGGCTCCCCGTGGCCTTGATTTTCCTTTCATTTCTCTTTGTCATTTCCAAACACCCAAAAGCAGGGTAAAAATAAAGACCTTGAACAAAGACATGGATGGAGACATAGGGGGAACTTGCAGGGGCTGTGGAGGATGCTGGATTTGAGGGAGTTGAGCTCTCCTGGGAGGCACTTGGGGTTGCTCAGGGCTTTGGGGACCCCAGGTTGAACAGCTCTGGCTGCACTGGGAGACCCTGGCAGAGGTTCTGGGGCAGCTGATAAAGGACCCACTGCCCTGGACCTATCCGCATGTCCCCCTGTCACGGTTCTTGGTGTCCCCTGTCCCGGATGCCTCTCTCCTCGCTGTCACTGCCGTGCACATCACCCGTTCCCTCCCACTCCCGGTCCTGTCCTGGTCCCATCCCAGTCTGGGTCCCATTCCCAGTCTCATTCTCTGTCCCTGTCACGTATTCTCTGTCTGGTTGTTGTTTCCATATTCTCAGTCCTGTATTCCCTTCCTGTTCTCGTATTCCTGTTTGCATATTTCCATTTCTATATTCCCTCTTGCATTCCCACATTCCCACTCCCGGTCCCGTTCCCATGTTCCAGTTATCGTATTTCCAGTTCCGTTCCTTATTCCCGATCCCGGTCCTATCTTCCTATTTCTCATTGTAATAAATTACCACCAGTAACTGTTCAGTGAACAGGGTTACGGAAGCATCTTGTTATCTCATCATCCGGCAAAGTAAACAAAAGATAAGCAGAACTAAAAAACTGATTAACTAGCTTTTTTGCAGAAAACAGCTACAACAATCGATTCCCATGACCACTAACTACCGGGAAGAGGAAGAAGGCCCCAGCATCACTTCGCCTAGGCACAAAAGAAACAGAAAAATACACATATCACAGGAAGCTGCAAAGTATAAAGAGCAGAGACTTTTGGATGGTCGGTGTGAGCCGTGGTGGGACAGGACATTCCCCGGCCGCCCAGCGCCGTTTTGCTTGCTGTTGCTTGCTTAATAAATTCCAATATATTTAATTTGGCTTGTGTCTAGTCAATTATCGAGATACACATATAACACTCATCCCACATTCTCAGTTCGGTTGCTCTTTCCGCATTCCCAGACCCGTTCCCATATTCCCAGCCTCGGTCCGATTCCCACTCCCTGTCCCATATCCACAGTCCCATTCCCGGTCCTGGCCCCTCCCCCCGAGTGTCGCCGCCACCGCTCGGGCTCCTCCGGCCCACCAATCACAGCGCACGACGCCCCCTTGGCCACGCCCCCTTATTGGCCACGCCCCTCCGAGGCATTTGCCTAACTCCGCCCCCTCCTTGGCCCGCCCCCTCCTTGGCCCGCCCACCGCCGGCTGCAGCGCGTCCGGGGCGCTGCTTCCTCCCAGTCTCCCAGTAACAGCGACACTGGGAGGGAAGGCGCTCCCAGTTCCTTCCCGGTGCTGTCAGGATCGCTCCCGGTGCTCCCAGGATCGCTCCACGCTACCTTTGCCGCACGGGGCGGGCCTCTTTGGGGTGTCGTCACCGCCGGGCCGGGTTGGGAGCGGAGGAGCAGCGGGAGGAAGAGGAGAGAGAGAGAAGGAGGAAAAGGAAAGGCAAGAGCGGAAGAAAGAGGAGGAAGAGCAGAAATAGGAGGAGGACGAAGAGAAGGGGCAGAAAAGGAGGGGAGAGGTGAAGGAAGGAGGAGCGGGAGGAAAGCAGCAGCAGCAGCAGAAAAACGCGGTTGCCCGCCCTCTGGCTCAGGCCGCAGCTTCCCCGGCCCCGGCAGCACGCCCCTCCCACCCGCACCGCGGGTGAGCGAGGAAGGGGAGCTCGGCCAAATTCATCGGCGGAGTCTCCGGGGTTGTGGTGGGTTTTTTTGTGTGTGTGTGGGGTGTTTTGGTTTGTTTTTTTTTTGGTTTGGTTTGGTTTGGTTTTGGTTTTGGTTTTGGTTTTTTTTTGGGGGTTGTTTTTTTTTGTTTGTTTGATTGGTTTTTTTTTTCGGAGCAGGGAATGTTTGGATCTTGCAGGACCCCAAAGCTGAGCCGATAATGCCCCTTGGCTGGATCTTGGGGGTGTCCCAGTAGTGATCACCCGGTACCGGCGAGGAAGAGGGGGCGGTATCGGTGTCGGGGATCCCCCGGAAGAGCCGGGGTGGAATGCGGGAGGCCCGGAGTGGGGAGAATGAAGAGGGGCGACCCTGAAGCCGGGGGACGCCCGGTAGACGGAAGGGGTGGGGGGAGGCTGGAGATGAGGGAGGTCCGGGTCCCACGACGCTGAAAGGGGCGGTGACTTTTCGAGCTGGACTTGGGCGCGCGGGACCATCAAACCCAATGTGCTCAGCCCTTGTTTTTTTTCCCCCAAACCAGGATTTCCCATTTGCAAACCTTGGCCAGATAGAGAAAGAGAAGGTCATGAGGAAGAGGAAGATGTCCCAGAACCCCCAGGCAGCTGAGGAGGAAGTCACTGCCCATCTCCCAGCCCAGCATCGCCCCTGACTGCAGGACAACCCCCTGCCAGGCACGGACTGGGGGAGATCTTCTTCCCTTCTCTCTGGCACAAAGGCAAATCCTATGCTCTCCTTGTCCTTCCTCCTCCAGGCACTGAGCTGCAGACAGAGACAGGGAGGACAAATCCCCGTGGCAGAACCTCATGGAAGAGGACCATTTTGAGATGGTACAGGAATCCAATGGGGAGGGAAAAGCCCCAGAGATCCCACATGACGAGGGGCTGCAATGCAAACCACAGAGATCCAGGAGGACAGACCCATCCTAGGCCAGAAGGTGGCTGGAGATGCAGCCAGAGCTCAGAGCTGGGTGTCCATGAAGCAGCTTCACAATGGGGAGAAGCCTCACAAGTGCTCAAAATGTGGGAAGGACTTCAAAAAGAGATCCTATGTGACCCACACTGGAATATCCACACTGGGAAAAGAAACGAGTGTGTGAGAGTATGGGGTGGAGCTTTAGAGACAGCTCTGG
>JADMLD010000917.1:0-44588 GCA_017589585.1 Phylloscopus whistleri | reverse complement strand
GGCCGGGCTCGAGGCGGAGCCGGGGCGTGGCCGGAGCTGGGGCGTGACCCTGAAGACCCCCCCCACAAGGGGGAATTTGGGGAGTCCGGGGGATTAGGGGGGCCCTGCAGACCCCCCCTAGAGGGATATTGGGGGGTCTGAGGGATTTAGGGGCCCTGGAGACCCCCCAAAGGGAATCTGGGGGTCGCAGGGGGGTTTAATTTGAGGTTGAGGGACACTGGGAGGGGCAGTGGAAGGACGGGACGGCGGCGTTGCCCCTTTAAGAGGCGTTGCCCCTTTAAGGAGCGTTGCCCCTTTAAGAGGCGTTGCCCCTTTAAGAGGCGTTGCCCCTTTAAGAGGCGTTGCCCCTTTAAGAGGCGTTGCCCCTTTAAGAGGGGTTGCCCCTTTAAGAGGGGTTGCCCCTTTAAGAGGCGTTGCCCCTTTAAGAGGGGTTGCCCCTTTAAGGCGCGCACCCACAGCCAATTAAGGGGCCGTGCAGATTTATATGGCGTGAATATTAACGAGGGGGCGTGGCCATGCCCATTTAGGGACCGTCTCGCGCCGTTCAGGGGGCGTGGTCATTGCCATTTTCGGAGTGGGCCGCGCGGCGCCTTCGCGCGCTGCCCCACCCAGGAAGTGGGCGTGGCCAGCGCGGCGGCGGGCGGAAAGCGGAAGTGCGGCCGTGAGGGGACCCGGGGGGGGCGGCGGCGCGACCCCCCCCCCCCCCCCCCCCCCCACCCCTCCGGTACCGGCGCGGTGAGTCCCGAACACCCCCGAACCCTCCCGGTACCGGGGCTCCGAGAGCCGGTCCGAGCATCCAGGGCGGCCCGGGGCCGGTTTAGGGGGTCCCGGCTCCGTTCGGAGGGGGAAGGTCAGGGGTCCGCAGGAGGCGATTTCGGGATTCTCGGGGATTCACCGGGAGATCCCCGGAGCCACTCGGGGGGTCCCGGGGCTCGGCTGGGGTTCCCGCCTCCGTTCAGGCTCCCCGGGGGGTGCTCAGGGAGTCCCGGGGCTGTCCCGTGCCCGTTGCGGGGGCGCTGACCCCGCTGTCCCCTCCGCAGGGATGGCCGTGACCTAAGCCCGGGGGCGATGGAGCAGCCCCGGTACCGGGACGGCCCCGGGGGCAGCGGGCCCGGGGAGGCCTCCAGCGCCGCCTGGAACGGGACCTGCGGCCACCCCCGCGCTGCCACCGGCGCCAGCGGCCTCGGCACGGCGGGCGACGATGACGACGAAAGCGGCGAGCGTGACCCTCCTGTCCCCGGCCCCGGCGGCGTCCCCGGTCCCGGGGGTGTCCCCAAGCCTGAGGGTGTCCCCGGTCCCGGGGGTGTCCCCAAGCCTGAGGGTGTCCCCGGTCCCGGGGGTGTCCCCAACACCGGGAGTGTCCCCACCCCCGGCGGTCGCTGCGGCTGCCGGGGCCCCCCGGCCGCTCCCCCGAGCCCCTCCCGGGACATCCCGTGCGGCCTCGGCTGCCGCCACCGGGGACCCGCGGAGGGCGGCAGCGGCGGCGACCCGCAGAGAACGCGGCGGCGACCGCGACAACGCCGCGGAGAGGAGGAGGAGGAGCCCGACCCGGGGGACACGGCCGGGGGACCCCGCGGTTCCCTGCGGGTCGCCCGGGCGGGGGTCGCGCTGTGCCTGCGGCTGCTCGGCGCTCTCCTGGCGCTGCTCCTCCTCTTCCTCCTCCTCCTCCTCGGGGCGCTCCGCTCCTTTCTCCGCGGGGGCTTGGCGGGGCTCCGCCGCTGCCGGGAGCTGCTGGGCGGGTGGCTGCAGCGGCGGGCGAGCCGCTCCGCTGTCGCCGGCGGCGAGGAGGAGGTGACGCGTTTGGTGGCCATGGCCCAGGTGGCCGAGGAGGAGCTGGATCCGTTCCGGGTGCTCGGCGTGGGACCCACGGCCAGCGACGCCGAGCTCCGCCGGGCGTACCGGAGGTTGGCGGTGCTGGTGAGTGTTGGGGACACCTCCCTCCCCGGGGACATCTCGGGGACACGGCGGGAGCGCTGAGGGCCGTGCCTCGCTCGGCAGGTGCACCCCGACAAGAGCCGCGACCCCCGGGCGGAGGCGGCGTTCAAGGTGCTGCGGGCGGGCTGGGAGCGGGTGAGCAGCCCCGAGAGGCGCCGCCAGTACGAGACGTGAGTCCGCGGGGAATCCGGGCCTTTGGGGGGGCAGAATCCCGGCTTTGGAGGGTAAATCCCCTATTTTGGGGTGTGGGTGCTGGGTTTGGGGCAGCGGGACCCCTGATTTTGGGATATGAGTCCCGGGTTTGGGGGTGAATCCTGATTTTCCCGCTGTGCATCCCAGGTTTTGGGGTGTGAATCTCAGTTTTGGGGCGTGAATCGCAGTTTTGGGGGCAGAATCCCGGTTTTGGGGTGAGAATCCCGGTTTTGGGGGCAGAATCCCGGTTTTGGGGTGTGAATCTCAGTTTTGGGGGACAGAATCCCAGGTTTTGGGGCAGCAGGACCCCCGATTTTGGTGTGTGAATCCCGGGTTTTGGGGTGGGAACCCCATATTTTGGGTTGCAGCTCCCGATTTCTGGGTCCCGGGAAGCAGCTGGCACAGCAGGAACGGGTGCTGGGCGCGGTTTTGGGGCTGTAATTCCCGTTTTTGTGGGTGCCAATCCCATTTTTGGGGGTGCCAATCCCGTTTTTTGGGGTGCCAATCCCGTTTTTTGGGGTGCCAATCCCGTTTTTGGGGTGCCAATCCCGTTTTTGTGGGTGCCAATCCCGTTTTTGGGGGTGCCAATCCCGTTTTTTGGGGTGCCAATCCCGTTTTTGGGTCCCAGGAAGCAGCTGGCGCAGGGGGAGCTGGCGCGGGCGCTGGGCGCGTTCCTGGGCCGGCTGCAGGAGGAGCTCAGGGACGCCATGGACGCCATGGGCTGCACCCGCTGCGGGGGACGGCACAGGTGGGACAGCGGGGACACCACAGCACAACGGGGACACTGGGGACACTGGGACAGCAGGGACACTTGGGAGAGCAGGGCAGTGGGGGCAGAGAGGGGACAATAGGACAGTGGGGACATTGGGGGCACCAAGGACCCTGGGGACAGCGGGGACACTGGGGAGAGCAGGGACACTGGGAACAGTGGGTGACAGTGGGGAAAGCAGGGACACTGGGGACACCACAGGACAGAGGGGACACTGGGGACACTGGGACAGCAAGGGACACGGGAGAGCAGGGCAGTGGGGGCGAGCGGGGACAGAGGTGACAATGGGACACCGGGGACAGTGGGGACACTGGGTGACAGTGGGGACACTGGGGACAATGGGACAGCAGGGACACTTGGGAGAGCAGGGCGGTGGGGGCAGTGGGGGCAAGCAGGGACAGAGGTGACAATGGGACACCGGGGACAGTGGGACAGCAGGGACTCTGGGGACAGTGGGTGACAGCAGGGACAGTGGGTGACAGTGGGGACAGCACTGGGGGTGCATCGTGTCCTGGGCTGGCATTGTGTCCGGGGGATTTGGGGTGACATCGTGCCCTGGAGGGTTTGGGGGGTGACATGTCCCCAGGACTTGGGGTGACACTGTGTCCCAGCAGGGCTTGGGGAGGGGACTCAGGGCCAGCACTGGGGTGACATCGTGTCCTGGGGTTTTGGGTGACATCGTGTCTGGGGGCTTTGGGTGACATCTGTCCTGGGGGTTTGGGTGACATCGTGTCCGGGGGGTTTGGGTGACATTGTGTCCGGGGGGGTTGGGTGACATTGTCTCCTGGGGGTTTGGGTGATATCGTGTCCGGGGGGTTTGGGTGACATCGTGTCCGGGGGGTTTGGGTGACATTGTCTCCTGGGGGTTTGGGTGACATTGTCTCCTGGGGGTTTGGGTGACATCGTGTCCGGGGTGTTTGGGTGACATTGTCTCCTGGGGGTTTCGGGGGGTGGCAGGATGATGTGTCCCCAGAGCTCGGGGTGACATGGTGTCCTGGGGTCCCACAGAGCTGCTGTAGCAGCACGTGGCTGTGCCCTGGGGCTGTCACAGTGTCCCCAATGTCCCCCCAGGCGGATTCAGCTGGACAGGGACCCCCGTGGTGCCCGGTACTGCGCCGGCTGCGGGGGGTGGCACGCGGCCGAGGAGGGTGACCTGTGGGCAGAGTCCAGCCTGCTGGGCCTCAAGGTCACCTACCTGGCCCGCATGGACGGCCACATCTACGATGTCACCGGTGAGGGACACCTGGGGACGTGACAGAGACCCCAGAGGGGTGACCAGACCCCAGAGGGGTGACAGATCTTAGGGGAGTCCCTCTGGGGACACCATGACCTGGGGGGTCTCTCTGGTGTCACCATCCCTGGGTCCCTCTGGGGTCACCGTGATCATCCCTGGGGTCTCTGGTGTCACCGTGACCGGCTGTCCCCCTGTGTGTCCCCAGAGTGGGCGGGCTGCCAGCGCGTGGCCATCTCCCCAGACAGCCACCATGTCCCCTACCACCTGTCCTTCGGCGCCAGGACAGCCACGGCAGCCGGACGCCAGCGGTCAGTCAGGGGACGGGGTGGCCAGGGGTGACCAGGGTGGTGTCCAGAGGTGGCCAGGAGTGACCGGGGTGGTGGCCAGGGGTGGCCAGGAGTGACTGGGGGTGGCCAGAAGTGAGCGGGGTTGGTCAGGAATGACCAGGGTGGTGGCCAGGGGTGGCCAGAAGTGACCAGGGGTGGCCAGGGGGTGTCTGGGGTTGGCCAGGAGTGACCAGGGCGGTGTCCAGAGGTGGCCAGGAGTGACTGGGGGTGGCCAGGGCAGTGGCCAGGGGCCGGACACCAGCAATCAGTCCTGGGGAGGGGTCTCCAGGAGTGACCGTGGTGGTCTCCAGGGTGTGTCCGGGGGTGTCCAGGTACACCCAGCTATGTCCCAACCCCCCCCCCCCTTTTTCCTCCCCTCAGGGCCCCCTCCAAGGGCAACTCCCCCTCCCCCACCGACCTCCAGGATTTCCTGGCCCGCGTTTTCCAGGGAAATCCGGGATCTGGGGAAGCCGGGGGGGCTTTCCCCACGCCCCCCGGGGCCGCGGGACCCCCCCAGGGACCCCCCCAGGCCCAGGGGGCCCCCCCCAGGGGGGACACCAAGCACAAGAGGAGGAAGAAGGGGCGGAGGCCGCTGCCCCGTTGAGGAGACCCCGACCCCGCCCCCCCCCCCCCCCCCCCAAAAAAGGGCTTGGAATAAAAATCTATTTTTTCTTTTTTTTTTTTTTTTTTTGAGTTTTTTAAAGAAATCGAGTGATGGTTTTTATATTCCAAGAAAAAGCGCAGGCGGTTAAATAAGGGGGCTTGGGGAAGCAGGGCTGGCTTTGGGGGTTCACTGCGGCCCTCCCGGTGTCCCCAAGGTCCCCCCGGTGTCCCCGGGGCTCCCCCGGCGTCACCAGCTCCGGGCCGCCATGGCCGCGCCACTTCCGGCCCGCGCCGAAAATGGGGTGACGTCACTGAAGCAGCAGTTGGAGCCGCCATATTGAGGGCTCCCGCGGGGCCTCGGAGTGCGGCGCCATCTTGAGTGTGGGCAATGCCGCGTTCATGGCGCTGCAGGTGCCGTTACCGGGATTGGGGGGGATCCGGAGCGGCCGGGACTGATCCGTGGGGTGAGGACGTGTCCCGTTAGTCCGGGGGATGCGGTTTCGCGCGGCGGCGAAGCGGCCACTCCCGTCATGGAGGCTGCCACAACCATCATGGCGGCCGCCACAACCATCATGGCGGCTGCCCTAACTCATCATGGCGGCCGCCACAACCATCATGGCGGCTGCCCTAACTCATCATGGCGGCTGCCCTAACTCATCATGGCGGCTGCCCTAACTCATCATGGCGGCCGCCACAACCATCATGGCGGCTGCCCTAACTCATCATGGCGGCCGCCACAACCATCATGGCGGCTGCCCTAACTCATCATGGCGGCCGCCACAACCATCATGGCGGCTGCCCGAACTCATCATGGCGGCCGCCACAACCATCATGGCGGCCCCCTCCCTGGACGCTGAAGGAGCACTCGGGGTCTGTGTGGGGTCAGCGCCTTTTATTGGGACACAAAGCGACCCCTGGGGACAAAGCGGCCCCTGGGACCGTGGCTCTGCCCATCCTGGGAGCTCCAGGACATGGTGGGGCCTCCATGGGGCCTTCGCAGTGCACAGCCAGGGACCATCCCTGTCCCATGTCCGTGTCCCCATCCCCTGTCCGTGTGCTGTGTCCCATGTCCCGTGTCCATGTCCTGTGTCTGTTTTCCCATGTCCTGAGTCCATCCTGCATCCATCCCGCAGATGTCCCTCAGCTGGATCCAGGTGTCTGTGCCCATCCCTGTCCCTGTCCCTCCTGTGTCCAGATTGAGTCCATCCCTGTGTCCACTTGTCCATCCTGTGTCAATTTGTCCATCCCTGTGTCCATCCTGTGTCCATCCCATGTCCATCCTCTGTCCATTTGTCCATCCCAAGGTCCCTCAGGCACATCCAGGTGTTCATGGCCTGTCCCTGTCCCTCCCATGTCCATCCCATGTCCATTTGTCCATGCCGTGTCCATGTCCTGTGTCCATCCCATGTCCATCCCCATGTCTGTCTGTCCAGGCCGTGTCCACCCTGTGTCCATTTGTCCATTATCCCGTGTCCATGTATCCATTATCCTGTGTCCATCCCCGTGTCCGTCTGTCCGCGCTGTGTCCGTGCCGGCTGTCCATCAGGCGGATCCCGGAGTGCGGAGCCCGTCCCCGTCCCCGTCCCAGTTCCTCCTGTGTCCATTATCCCGTGTCCGTGTGTCCGTGTGTCCGTGTGTCCGTGCCGTGTCCGTCAGGCAGACCCCGGTGTCCGTGGCCCGTCGCCGTGGCCGTCCGTGTGTCCGGTGCTGGGCCCGGCCGCCCACGGGCGCCGCTGGATGGTGCCGGTGCGCTCCTCGCGCGCCTGCGGCCGCTGCTCCCACGGGATGCGCACGGCCCGGAACCGCGGCACGGCCGGCGGCGGCGCCCGCGCCCGCCGGAAGAACCCCAGCTGCGGGACAGAGCCGTATGTCGCGATATGTCGTGGCAGAACACGATATGTCGCGATAGAACACGATATGTCGCGATGGAACACGAGATGACACAGGGCACAGCTGGGGTGGCACATGACATGACACGACACGACATGATGGGGGCACGTCATGATATGACACAGTATGTCACAACATGACACAGCTGGGGTGGCATGTCATGATAGGGCATGACATGCGTGATGCGGCACAATGTGTCATGATATGACACAATGTATCGTGACATGTCACGGTATGTCACGATATGACAGGACATGACGCAACAGGGGTGGCATGACATGACAACATGGCGTGGCACATCACGATAGGGCATGACGTGATACGACACGCTATGACACTGTGACACGGCACGACATGTAGCGATATATCGTGATAGGCCACGCTATATCGCGATATCCCGGGGTCCCCTCACCTTCCAGAGCCCCAGCACGAGCAGGGCCAGCAGCAGCAGCCCCAGGAGCACGGCCAGCAGCAGCACCCACCAGGGGACACCGGTGACGGCCACCCCCGGGTCCAGGTGCAGGGACACGGACATCTGGGGGGACACAGGGGTCACTGGGGTCACGGGGTCAGTGGGGTCACAGGGGTCATGGGGTCACAGGGGTCAGTGGGGTCACAGGGGGTCATTGGGGTCATGGGGTCAGTGGGGTCACAGGGGTCATTGGGGTCACAGGGGGTCATTGGGGTCACTGGGGTCACGGGGTCAGTGGGGTCACAGGGGGTCACAGGGTCAGTGGGGTCACGGGGTCAGTGGGGTCACAGGGGTCACTGGGGTCATGGGGTCAGTGGGGTCACAGGGTCAGTGGGGTCACGGGGTCATTGGGGTCACAGGGTCAGTGGGGTCACAGGGGTCACTGGGGTCATGGGGTCAGTGGGGTCACAGGGTCAGTGGGGTCACAGGGGTCATTGGGGTCACGGGGTCAGTGGGGTCTTTGGGCTCATGGGGACATCCAGGGGGCCTGGAGGGGGTTGGGGACATCAGGGGACACCAGGAGGGGTCAGAGGGCACTGGAGGGTTCAGGGGGTCTGGGCGGAACTGGGGGGCCCTGCGGGGGGGTCTGGGGGTGTCTGGGGACACCAGGGAGGGCTGAGGGTGTCCCAAGGGGTCAGGGGACATGGGGCAAGGTCAGGGAGGTCAAGGGGCCTGGAGGGGCTTGGGGACATTGTGGGGGGTCTCTGGGGGGGATCCTGGGGAGGTCACGAGGGTCGGGGGGGGTCCCGGGGGGGTCCCCACCTGCACCTCCGCGTCCTTGATGACGACATTGCCGCGGGGAGAGGCGACCGAGACCCCGGCGCGCACGATCAGCTCCAGGTTCTCCACATCCAGGAACTCCTGGGAATTCGGGGAGGGGTCCAGGCCGGGCTGAGCCCCCTCCCCACCCCCGGGACCTCCCCCCCGCCCCCTCCCGGTGGTCTCTCACCTCCAGGAAGGTCCCGTTCCAGAGGCGGCCCCGCGCCCGCAGCTCCGAGCGCTCCAGCGACGGCAGCGGGCACCGGAACGGGCGGCACCGAGCGGTGCCTCGGGCACAGTCCTGGGGACAGCGACACCGGGGATGCGGGGACAGCGACACCGGGGATGGGGGGACAGCCCGGGGGTGGAGGGGACAGCGACACCGGGGATGCGGGGACAGCGACACCGGGGATGGGGGGACAGCCCGGGGGTGGAGGGGACAGCGACACCGGGGATGGGGGGACAGCCCGGGGATGGGGGGACAGCGACACCGGGGATGGGGGGACAGCGACACCGGGGATGGGGGGACAGCGACACCCGGGATGGGGGGACAGCCCGGGGATGCGGGGACAGCGACACCGGGGATGGGGGGACAGCCCGGGGGTGGAGGGGACAGTGACACCGGGGATGCGCGGACATCCCGGGGATGGAGGGGACAGCGACACCGGGGATGCGGGGACATCCCGGGGGTGGGGGGACAGCGACACCGGGGATGGAGGGGACAGCCCGGGGATGGAGGGGACAGCGACACCGGGGATGGGGGGACAGCCCGGAGATGGAGGGGACAGCGACACCGGGGACGGGGGGACAGCCCGGGGGTGGAGGGTAGGACGGGCAGCACGGCGCCGCGCTCCGGGCACGGTCCTGGGGGCAGCGACACCGGGGTGACAGCGTGGGGACAGCCCGGGGGTGGGAGGGGACACCGAAACAGGGCAGGACAGAGCGTGGGGACACCCAGGGCAAGGAATGATCACGGGAATGGGGACACCCCGAAATGGGGACACCCCAATATGGGGACACCCCAATATGGGGACACCCCAATATGGGGACACCCCAATATGGGGACACCCCAAAATGTGGCAATGCCAGAGCAGGGGCACCCCAGGAACAGGGGGATCCCGGAACAGAAACACAAAAGCAGGCGGACCCCAAACCCCCCCCGGCTCACCAGGGTCACGTTCCTCCTCCTCCTCCCCGCAGGCACCCACCACGAGCGGGACGGGGGCTCCTCGGGGGTCCCCCCCCGGCCTGGAGGCTCCTAGGGGGGAAGGATGGGAACGGGAGGTGGGGACAGGGACCCCCGGGCACTCCTGGGAACCCCCGGGCACCCCTGGGAACCCCTGAGCACCCCTGGACATCTTTGAACAGTCCTGGACACCACCCCAAGCATCCCTGGACACCTTTGGACGCCCTTTGGGCACCCCTGGGCACCCCTGTCCCCTCCTCCCAGGCACGCCAGGACATCTCTGGTCACCTTTGGACACCCCTGAACGCTCCCTGGACACCCCAGGACACCTTTGGACAGCCCTGGACACTCCCTGGGCACCCCTGGACACCACTGGGACACCCCTTGGACATTACTGTCCACCCCCTCAGGCACCCCTGGACACTTCTGAACTGCTTTGCACACCCCTGGACACCCCTGGACATCCCTGAAGGCTCCCTGGGCACCCCTGGAAACTCCTGGGCACCCCTGAACATCCCCTGGACACCTTTGGACACCCCTGAAGCCCCCCAGGTCCCCCCAAATCTGACCAGGGCGAGGCGCAGGGGGTTGGCGGGGGGGCTGCAGGGCACGGGGGGGGTGCCCAGCTCCAGGCTCAGGGGGTACAGCAGCCACTTCCCGTTGGGCAGCTCCAGCGGCCACTGCACGGTCAGCGCGGCCGAGCCGGGGGTCTTCAGCACCGGCCCCCGCTGCGACACCTGTGAGGGGGGCAGAAACGGCACCCCCCAACCCTCAGGGACAGCCCAGGGGAGCCCCGATCCCAAAAATAGCTGTGGATGGAGTCCCTGACCCCAAAAACAGCACCTGACCCCCAAAATAATAGCCCCTGGATGGAGCCCCGACCCCAAAAACAGCACCCCACCCCAAAAATAGCCTCGGTATGGAGCCCTGACCCCAAAACCAGCACCGACCCCAAAAACATCCCCCTCAATAAATCCCCGCCTCACAACCCCCCCCACCCCAAAACCACACCCCCATTCCCCCCCATCCCAAACCCCGCCCCACAAACCCCCTCCCAAAGCACCCAGGATGGGGCTTGGGCAGACCCAACCCCTGGGGGTCCCAACCCCCTCCCCACCTTGGGTTTGGGGTCCTGGGGTGGGGGGGTGGTCTGTTTTTGGGGTCTCTGGTTTGGGGTGTCTGTTTTGGGGGTCTCTCTTTTGGGGGGATCTGCGTTTTGGGGGGGGGGTCTGTTTTGGGGGTGTCTCTGTTTTGGGGGTGTCTCTGTTTTGGGGTGTCTGTTTTGGGGGTCTCTGTTTTGGGGGGATCTGCGTTTTGGGGGGTGTCTGTTTTGGGGGTGTCTCTGTTTTGGGGTCTCTGTTTTGGGGGTCTCTGTTTTGGGGTCCCTGTATTGGGGGGGCTCTCACCGTGACCTCGAAGCGGACGGCGCTGCCCACCTGGCTCTCTCTCTTCACCGCGCTCTCCCCCAGCACCTGCCCCCCAAAAAACAGCCGGGGGGGCACGGCCACGCTGCGGGGACAGCCCTGGTTTGAGAGGGGGATCCCCGAGGGGGGTTCCCGGCCCCAAAAGCGCCCCCCACTCACCCCAAAAGCCCCCTCCCCACTCACCCCGTCACGGCCAGGGGCAGCTCGATGACCACGCGGGCGCGGGCGACCACCGGCTGTAGCCCCGGCTGCTCGCTGGTGCTGGGGGGAGAATTGGGGGTTGGGGGAAATGAAATCCCAAAAAAAAAACCCCACCCCCAAGGGCCATGCGTGGGGGGGTTGATCCCTAAATTGCAGCCCCTTGGCCCTAAATTTTAGGGGTACCGACTCTAAAACTCCCTGGGTTTTGTCCCCAAATCCTCCAGGGCTCTGGTCCCCAAATCCTGAGGGCTCTGAGCTCCAAATCCCCTGGGATTCAAATCCCCAAATTCTGGGGGCTCTGAGCTCCAAATCCCCTGGGATTCAAATCCCCAAATCCTGGGGGTTCTGACCCCCAAACCCTGGGGTCTCCATCCCCAAACCCCCGGGACTCTGGCCCCAAATCCTGAGGGCTCTGAGCTCCAAATCCCCTGGGATTCAAATCCCCAAATCCTGGGGCCTCTGACCCCCAAACCCTGGGGTCTCCATCCCCAAACCCCCCGGGACTCTGGCCCCAAATCCTGGGGGCTCCAAACCCCAAATTCCCCCGGATTCTCACCCACAACACTCCCGGGTTCTGGCCCCCAAACCCCGGTGGTCTCCATCTCTCAACCCCGTGAGTCCCCAGCCCCAAATCCCGGGAGTCCGCAGCTCCAAACCCCCTCGGCTCTGACACCTAAACCCCGGGGGTCCCCAGGCCCAAATCCCGGGGGTCTCCATCCCCACCCTGGGGGTCCCCAGCCCCCCGCCCAGCTCACGTGGACAGCTCCAGCTCCACCGCCAGGTCCGTGGTGTGGATGGAGATGCCCGAGGTGCTGAGGATGAGGAAGAACCGCACCTGGGGGTGCGCAGGTGAGCGTTGGGGGGGGGGGTCCGGGAGCCGGGGGAGGGGTCGGGGTCGGGGGAGGTTGAGGAGGGGGCTGCGCCCACCTGCGCCCCGCGTTTGAGGGGGTTCCCCAGCTCGCACTCCACCCTGGAGCCGTTCTGGTTGGCCAAGCACAGCACCTTGTCCTGGGCGGGGGGTGGGGACAGGGCTGAGCCCCCCCGCGGCACCCCCGGGGTCACCCCAGGATTGACCCCATCCCAGAGCCCAGGTACATCACAGACCCCCGGGTCTGACCCCATCCCAGAGCCCAGGTACATCACAGACCCCCAGGATTGACCCCATCCCAGAGCCCAGGTACATCACAGACCCCCAGGGTGACCCCATCCCAGAGCCCAGGCACATCACAGACCCCCAGGATTGACCCCATCCCAGAGCCCCCCGTGCCCTGGGGTCACCCCCACCCTGCAGCCACAGGTGTGACCCCATCCCAGAGCCCAGGCACATCACAGACCCCCGGGTCTGACCCCATCCCACACCGCCAGGACAATCCCAGACCCTCAGGACAATCCTGGCCCCCCAGGACCCCCAGACCCATCCCACACCCCCAGGACTGACCCCATCCCGGACCCCCAGGACAACCCCGGCCCCCCAGCTCTGACCCCACCCTACATCCCCAATCCCATCCCCCCTGCTGTCCCCCCCTGTCCCCGCACCCCGAGCCCCCCGGCCTCGTCGGGGCGCAGGGCGGCGTAGGGCAGCTCCGGGGGGAAGGTGGCCACCAGCAAGGCCTGGTGGGCATCGTCCCCGTCCTTCTGCGGCTCCGAGGGGTCCGAGGGCTCGTTGGTCACCTGCACCTCCAGGGCCACGTCCTTCTGGTCACTCACGGCGAAGATGGCAGTGCCATCCTCGTCCCTGCAGGCAGAGCCACCGTGAGACCCCTTGGGGACATCCCCGCTCCCTCAGGGTGAGGTGGCAGTGCCAGCCCGACCCCCGGGGGTGCTGGGGACAGCCCGGGGTGGCCGCTGTCCCCTCACCTGGGCAGGGGCAGGAAGTCGCTGTCGCCCAGGCGGGCGCAGAAGCGCGGCCGCAGCTCCAGGTGGCTCTGGCAGATTTTGTCATCGCCGCAGCCCTGGCGCAGGAAATGCACCTGGGGGGACACCGGGGGGGACACGGGGACAATGCGGGAACGCCCCGGTGCGGTGGGACACTCCCAGGAATGAGGGGGACACTCCAGGTGGGACAAGGGGGACACTGCAAGTGGCCCAAACTGGGACGGGAAGGACACGGGGACAGACGGGAGGACACGGGGGGGACACAGGTGACACCCCCAGTGTCCTCCCCATCCCAGTTTGGGACACTGGGGGACACGAGGGACGCGCCGAGTGTCCCAAGCTGGGACTGGGGGACACAGGAGGGCACAGGGGGACACGGAGGTGACACAGGTGACACAGGTGACACGGGTGACACAGGTGACACAGGTGACGCAGGTGACACAGGTGACACAGGTGACACAGGTGACACGGGTGACGCAGGTGACACAGGTGGCACAGGTGACACGGGTGACACAGGTGACACAGGTGACATAGGTGACACGGGTGACGCAGGTGACACAGGTGACACAGGTGACACGGGTGACACAGGTGACAGGAGGGTCCCCACCTCGGTGCGGTGCGTGCTGGGCTGGCGGGGGCTGAGCGCGGGGGACAGCGGGGGCAGCGCTGTCCCCCGGCCCCCCCGGTGCCACCCGCGGGTCCCCCCGATGGCGAAGGCCAGGGTGACAGCGATGGGGCGCAGCTTGTCCCGGATGTCGTCCTGCGGCACGGCGGGAGGAGGAGGAGGAGGAGGAGGAAGGTCAGGGGGGCGCTGGGGGACACCCGGGGGGGGATAATGAGGGGGTGGGGACGGGATGAAGATGAGGAGGAGATGGGGACAGGGACGAGAATGGGGGACAAAGCTGAGACTGAGGAGGCGAGGCTGAGTGGGCGAGGATGAGGAAGGGCAGCCTGAGGAAGGCGAGGATGAGGAGGCGAGCATGAGGAAGGTGAAGAGGAGGAGGTGAGGATGAGGAGGCAAAGAAGAGGAAGGTGAGGATGAGAAAGGCAAGAATGAGGAGGCGAGCATGAGGAAGAGGAGGCTGAGGAGATGAGGCTGAGGAAGGGCAGCCTGAGGAAGGCGAGGATGAGGAAGGCGAGGATGAGGAGGCGAGGATGAGGAGGCGAGGATGAGGAGGGCGAGGATGAGGAAGGGCAGCCTGAGGAAGGGCAGCCTGAGGAAGGCGAGGCTGAGGAAGGGCAGCCTGAGGAAGGCGAGGATGAGGAAGGAGAGGCTGAGGAAGGCGAGGATGAGGAAGGAGAGGCTGAGGAAGGCGAGGATGAGGAAGGGCAGCCTGAGGAAGGCGAGGCTGAGGAGGGCGAGGCCGAAGCACGCACGTGCAGCCGGAACGTGGCGCTGGCGCAGCGCCGCTCGCGCTGCCGGGGCAGCTCCAGGCTCCCCGAGATTTGGTGCTCGGGGTCCGCGGGCCCCCGGCCCAGGAAGGTGACGCGGGGGACCTGTCCCCGCCGCCGCCGCTCCGAGTCCGCCTCCAGCACGAACTGCAGCTCTGGGGGCACCGGGGGGTCAGCGGCAGGGGGTCCCCGGGGATGGGGGTCCCCAGGGATGGGGACAGCCCGGGGCTGGGGGATCCCCGGGGATTGGGGGCACTCCAAAGGATGGAGGGATCCTCAGGGGCTGGGGGGTCCTCGGGGGTTGGGGGGGTGTCCTTGGGGGTTGGGGGCTCCTCAGGGATGGAAAACCCCAAAGAATTGGGGGCGGGGGGGGGTGGGGGGTGGTCTTCGGGGACTGGGAACTTCCAGGGGCGGGGGGAACCCTCAGGAAATGGGGTCCCCAGGGCTGGGGAACATTCGAGAACGGCGGAGGGGGGAGGTCCTCGAGGACAGGGGATCCTGGGGTGTTGGTGGCTCCAAAGAATGGGGGGAACCCCCTGGGATCGGGGAGTTCCGGGAATTGGGGGGGGGGGGGACCCCCGGGAAATGGGCTCCTCTGGAATGGGGGGGGGGTCCCCCAGGGACGGGGGGATCCCCAGGAATGAGGGGCACACTCAAGGAGGGAGAACTCCCAGGGACGGGGGGCGGGGGATGTTCAGGGACTGGGGGACCCTCCGGGCTCGGGGACCCCCCAGGGATGGGAGGGACCCCCAGGGATGGGGGAACCCTCCGGAATCGGGGACCCCCAGGGATGGGAGGGACCCCCAGGGATGGGGGGACCCTCCGGGCTCGGGGACCCCCAGGGATGGGGGGACCCTCCGGGCTCGGGGACCCCCAGGGATGGGGGGGACCCCCAGGGATGGGAGGGACCCTGCGGGCTCGGGGACCCCCAGGGATGGGAGGGACCCCCAGGGTTGGGGGGGACCCTCCGGGCTCGGGGACCCCCAGGGATGGGAGGGACCCCCAGGGATGGGGGGACCCTCCGGGCTCGGGGACCCCCAGGGATGGGAGGGACCCCCAGGGATGGGGGGGACCCTCCGGGCTCGGGGATCCCCCAGGGATGGGAGGGACCCCCAGGGATGGGGGGACCCTCCGGAATCGGGGATCCCCCAGGGATGGGGGGACCCTCCGGGCTCGGGGATCCCCCAGGGATGGGAGGGACCCCCAGGGATGGGGGGACCCTCCGGGCTCGGGGCCCCGCTCCCGCCCCGCACTCACCGAGCCGGGGCTGTAGCTGGCCGGGCTGGCCGTGTAGCTGAAACACGCTCGCACCTCCACGCTGGGGGGGGCCGCGGGGTCACTGGGGGGGTCCCGCCGCCCCCGCAGGGGGTCGGGGAGCGGGGGGAACACGAGGGGGGACACGGTGACACCCACCAGACGCCGTCCTGGTCGCGACAGGTGCTCTGCTCCAGGTCGATGTGGGGCGGCAGCAGCGACACGTTCCGGGACACGTGCACCACCGGCCGCGCCCTGGGGGTCTCGGGGTGAGCCCCCCACTCCTGAGGGCACCTCCAGCCCCGACGGGGGACCCCCGGGAAGAGGGGAGGGAGCCCCGAGGTGCTGGGGGATGGGGGATGCCCGGGAGTGGGGGGCACTCGGGGATGGGGATCCTGAGGGATTCGGGGCTCCTCAGATTTGGGGGTCCTGAGGGATTTGGGGGGAATCCTGGGGGATTGGGGAGCTCCTTGGGGGGGCGGGGTCCTTGGGGATGCCCAGGTTGGGGGGAGGATCCTCAGGGATGAGGGGATCCTGTGGGTTCGGGGGGGTCCCTGAACCAGGGGGGGCGGGTCACTCCAGGGGTGTGGGATTGTCAGGAATGGGGGTCCCAGGAATAGGGGGGCGCTCCAGGGGTTTGGGATTCTCAGGAACTGGGGGCTCCCCCGGGTGGGGCGCCAGGGCTGGGGGCCGCTCCGGGGGCGGGGGTCTCACCTGTAGAGCACCACGGTGTCCGAGAGGGACCCCACCAGCAGGTCGGGGTACAGGTTCCCGTCCACGTCCAGCCCCCCCGACAGCGAGTACCCAAAGGCCGAGACCCCCACGGCCTCCCCGTCCAGGACCTGGGCAGGGGGCGGCCCTGGGTGAGCCGGGACCCCCGCGGGACCCCCCCCGGGACCCCCCCCCGGGACCCCTCCTCACCTGCGCCGGGCTGGTGACAATGCCCAGGGCGCTGCCGTGGTAAATGAAAACTTTGCCCGCGCCGTCGAAAGGCGCCCCCACGGCCAGGTCTGGGGGGGAAAGGGAAAAGGGGGGGCTTGGGGGGTTTGGGGGGGGGGGCAGACCCTTCCCCAGGGACCCCCGTGGGGTGCAGCCCCCCGCAGGTGGCACCGGCACCTCCTGCTCGGCAGGACACGAGACCCCAAAGAGCCCCTGAGCCCCCCAGGCTCGGCTCTGTTGTGGTGAGCTGCCCCATGGAGCCATCACAGATCTTGGAGACCCCTGCCAAAAAAATCCCCCAAAACCCCCCCAAAGCCCCCCACCCGAAATTCTGTCGTGGTCAGGGTCTGCAATCCCACCGTGCCCAGCCCCTGGAGACCCCGAATCTGCTCCAAAGCCCCCCGCCCAAGCCCCTCACCCTCAAACCCATCATGGTTGAGGTCTATCTGCAGACCCCCAAACCCCCAAATCCCCCCCAAATCCCCCCCCAAATCTCCCCAAAGCCCCTCACCCTCGAACCCATCGTGGCTGAGATCCCCAGTTCCACCATCCACTGTTCCTTAAGACCCCAAATCCCCCCGAAATCCCCCCAAAGCCCCTCACCCTCGAACCCATTGTGGTTAAGGTCCATCTCCAGACCCCAACCCCCCAAAATCCCCCTCAAATCCCCCCTAAAGCTCCCCCAGATCCCCTCACCCTCAAATCCATCATGATTGAAGTCCATCCCCAGACCCCCAATCACCCCGAAGCGCCCCCCAGATCCCCTCACCCTCAAACCCATCACGGTTTTGGTCCATCCCTAGACCCCCAATCCCCCCAAATCCCCCCAGATCCCCTCACCCTCGAACCCATCACGGTTTTGGTCCATCCCCAGAGCCCAAATCCCCCCAAAGCCCCTCACCCTCAAACCCATCACGGTTTTGGTCCATCCCCAGACCCCCAATCCCCCCAAATCCCCCCAAAGCCCCTCACCCTCGAAGCCATCGTGGTTGAGGTCCCCGGCGGAGCTCAGCGCCGCCCCGAACATGGAGCCGCGGGAGCCGTTCAGGCGCAGGGGGGTCGCGCTGTCCCACAGCCCCCCCGGGTTGATGTAAACGTACACGGCCCCCCCGATCTCCTCCTGCCGCTCGAAAAAGTGGGGGGCCCCCACGGCCAGGTCCATCCAGCTGGGGCGGGGGCAAAAAATGGGGCAGAATGGGGGAAAATGGGGGAATTGGGGTGAAATGGGGGAATTGGGGTGAAATGGGGGAATTCTGCATCGGAAATGGGGGAAAAAATGGGGCGGGGGGCGGGAATTGGGGAAATTCTGCGTCTGGAAATGGGGGGGAATTGGGGAAATTGGGGAAATTCTGCGTCTGGAAATGGGGGGGAATTGGGGAAATGGGGGAATTCTGTGTCTGGAAATGGGGGAAAAAATGGGGAGGAATTGGGGAAATGGAGGAATTGTCTCAGGGGGAGGGAATTGGGGTGAAATGGGGGAATTCTGCGTCTGGAAATGGGGGGAAAATGGGGGGGAATTGGGGAAATGGAGGAATTGTCTCAGGGGGTGGGGAATTGGGGTGAAATGGGGGAAAAATGGGGAGGAATTGGGGGGAAGGGGGGAATTCTGCGTCTGGAAATGGGGGGGAAAATGGGGAGGAATTGGGAATTCTCTGGGGGGGGATTGGGGAGGAACAGGGAAATTTCCTCCTGGGAATGGGGGAATTTCCTCGGGGAAATGGGGGAATGCAGGAGTTCGTGTGGGAATTGGGGCAAAAATGGGGCAGAATGGGGGAATTGTCCCGGGGGGGGGTGGGGAATTAGGGTGAAATGGGGGAATTCTGCGTTTGGAAATGGGGGAAAAATTAGGGGGGATTGGGAACGGGGTTGGGGGGTCCTGGGTGTCTCGGGGATTGGGGGGAGGGGGGGGATGCTCAGGGCTGGGGGGTCCCAGGGATTTGGGGTCCCAAAGCTGGGGGGTCCCAGGGGTGGGTTCTGAGACCCCCGTGGGGATCTCACCTGTACAGCACCGGGATTTTGGGGGGGGGGGGGGTCCCAGAGATTGGAGGGGTCCTCAGGGATTGGGGGTCTGCCCGTGGGGGTCTCCCCGGGATTTGGGGGACTCCCGGAGTCTGGAGAATCCCCGACGATCGGGAGTCGCGGCGGGGGGGGATGAGGGGGGGGCTCTCCCCTCGGGGATTTCACCCCGCAGGTGACAGAGGTGACACGCGGTGACAGGGCTGACACAGCGACAAAAGTGGGGGGCGCGCGTCCCCGCCCCCCTCCCAAAACCCACCCGTCGCTGTTGAGGTCCAGGACGGCGACAGAGTGACCGAAGGCCGAGGTCAGTTGGTGGCCGGCCAGCACCGCCTCGGCCACCAGGCGATTGGCGCTGTCGCGACGCAGGATGACAACGGCGCCCGTGTGGTTGGCGCGGGGGGCGCCGGTGACAAAGCTCAGCTGCTGTCGCCGCGTCAGCCCCGCCCCGGAGTCCACCGAGAACCCTGCGGGGACACGGGGACACCGAGGGGTTGGGGACAGCCGGGTCACCCCGGCGACACCCAGGGCACTGCGGGGACATCGAGGGGTTGGGGACAGCCCGGTCACCCCGGCGACACCCAGGGCACTGCGGGGGACACCGAGGGGTTGGGGACAGCCGGGTCACCCCGGCGACACCCAGGACACTGCGGGGACATCGAGGGGTTGGGGACAGCCCGGTCACCCCGGCGACACCCAGGGCACTGCGGGGACACCGAGGGGTTGGGGACAGCCCGGTCACCCCCGGCCCCGGGAATTCTCGCGGTGGGAATTGGGGGGAAAAATGGGGCAGAATGGGGGAAATGGGGGAATTGTCCCTTTGGGGGGGGAAATTGGGGTGAAATGCGGGAATTCCGCGCCTGGAAATGGGGGGGGAAGTGGGGAAACGGGGGGAATTCTCGTCGGGGGATTGGGGAGGAACGGGGGGAATTTCCTCGGGGAAATTGGGGGGGATTTCCTCGGGGAAATTGGGGGAATGCGGGAGCTCGTGTGGGAGTTGGGGTGGAACGGGCAAATTCCCCTGGTGGGAAGGGGGGAAATGGGGGCTTCTCCTCGTGGGAATCGGGGGCGAGGGGCAGCCCCCCCCCCCTCGGCGTTGCCAGAAGGGCAGAGTTTGGAGGGAAAAGAGAAGAATTTGGGGGGAAACAGGAAAATCGGGGGGCGAGGGGGAGAATTTGAGGGGAAAGGGCAAAATTTGGGGGTCGGAGCAGCAAAATCCAGATCGGAGCCCCCTCCCCACATGCAGTGGTTGCCGTGAGCAGCCCCCCGAGCCCCCCCCGAGCCCCCCAAAGCCCCCCGAGCCCCCAGCCAAGCTCCAGCCCCCCCACACAATCCATGCACCCCCCCCCCCCCACTCCCATGCAAAAACATCAGCGGGGGGACAAGCGGGGACAGGCGGGGACACGGGGGGTGGGGGACACGCCAGGCGCTGGGACACCCCCCCCCAAAGCTCTGGGACCCCCCAAAACCTGGCAGTGCCCCCAACACAGCCCTGGCACAGCGAGGGGACACGGGACAGGGAAGGGGGACAGGGAATGGGGGACAGGGAATGGGGGACACGGGGATTGGGGACACCGGGGTGGGGACAGGGCCCGGGGAAGGGGTGACAGACACAAGAGGGGCGGGGCCGTGCAGTGGCGCGAGGGGGTGATGCGGCCACATGTGCGCGGGGTGACACGCGTGGGGTGACACGCGTGGGGTGACACGCGGGGACACAGGAAGGGGGCGATCTGTGTCCGGGGGGGGGCTACACGAGTGTACAGGTGACACCTGAGTGTGTCAGGGACACGTCTGTGCAGGTGACACCCGTACAGCGAGAAAGGGACATCCCCGAAGGCCACACGCGTGTCGGGAGCGACGCGCGTGTGCCACGGGCACACCCGCCAAGGGGACGCGTGTGACACGACACACGCGAGCGCTGCGCCACACGCGTGTGCCCGCAGGACCCTTCGGGGCGGGGGGGGGGGGGGGGCGACACGGCACGGGGAGGGTCACACACGGGTGGCACACGGGTGGCACACGGGTGGCACACGGTTGCACACGCGTGGCACGCACGAACCCAGGTAGGAATTGTGCGCCACGTCCGCGGCCGCGCCGGGGACCCTCTCGCCGGGCTGGGGGGTCCGGAAGACCCTCTGGTCAGGGGCGGCGCTCTCAATGTTTGTCACAAAGAGCAGCCCTGCGACCGCGACAGACACAGGGGGAGGGGGCGTCAGGGCGGCTCGGGGGGGGCGCGGGGGGGCCGGGCCGGGCCGGGCCCCCCCCCCGTACCGAAATAGCTGTTGGCGGGCACGGGGATGAGCGAGGGGTCCTGGTCCTTCTCGCCCCCCGCTTCGAAGGGGCCGGCGTCGAGGCGCAGCAGGTCCAGGGAGCTCTGGTTGAGCTGCTCCACGCGAAGGGTCCCTGCGGGGCCCGGGGGGGGACAGCGGGGACACCGTGGGGACACGGCGGGCACCCTCCCGGCACCCTCGAGCTCCGGGGGAATTCGGGCGGAGCAGCTCCACGGGCAGGGACCCCTCCCCAGGGCGACACCGAGGGCTCCAGGGAGCTCTCATCGAGCAGGGACCCCTCCCCAGGGTGACACCGAGGGCTCCAGGGAGCTCTCATCGAGCAGGGACCCCCTCCCCAGGGTGACACCGAGGGCTCCAGGGAGCTCTCATCGAGCAGGGACCCCTCCCCAGGGTGACACCGAGGGCTCCAGGGAGCTCTCATCGAGCAGGGACCCCTCCCCAGGGTGACACCGAGGGCTCCAGGGAGCTCTCATCGAGCAGGGACCCCTCCCCAGGGTGACACCGAGGGCTCCAGGGGCCTCTCATCGAGCAGGGACCCCTCCCCAGGGTGACACCGAGGGCTCCAGGGAGCTCTCATGGAGCAGGGACCCCTCCCCAGGGCGACACCGAGGGCTCCAGGGAGCTCTCATCGAGCAGGGACCCCTCCCCAGGGTGACAGGGGGACATGGCGACCCCCAGGGACACCACAGGGGACACCGAGGGACCCTCGTGCTGCAGCCAGCGCGGCTTGAACACCCCCAAACCTGCACGGGGGTCCAAGCGCCCCTCACCCTCCCAGCTCCGGCTACCGGGGTCTCCGAGCAGGAACGCCCCCCCAGACCCCCAAACCCCCACCGCGGGGGGCTCCCGGCGCCCCTCACCCTTCCAGTTGTAGGTGCCGGGGGCCCCGAGCAGCACGTAGCGGCGGTCGGGGCTGAAGGCGGCCGCCAGGCCCTGCTGGCAGGTGCCGAAGCGCTCGTGGCCCTGCGGCCGCCCCTCGCAGAACTTCCACTCGCCGCCGTCCAGCTCGTCCCGCACGCTCAGGTCCTGGCTCAGCACGAAGCAGCGCCCGATCACGTCCCGCGTCTCCAGCGGCTGCCGCACCCGGTGCCGCACCTCGTACCGGTGGGGCGCAGGTCTGGGGGGGCGGGGGGGCACCCGGTGGGGTCAGGGCGGGCCGGGCCCCGCCTCTTCCCGGTGTCCCCGGTGTCCCCCGGCCGCGCCCCGGCGCTCACCACGATCTTGCCGCCGGGCCCTTGGCTCTTGACGCTGACCCCCAGCCACTGGTTCTCTTTGCTCTCCCGCTGTGGGTCCGCTGGGGGGCACGGGGAAGGGGTCAGCCCGGCCGGGGGGACCCCCCCCCCACCCCGGGACCCTCCCCCGGGTCACAGCTCACCTCCCTCATCGATGGGCACCCGCCAGCAGTCCGAGAGCTCGGGGGTCAGCGGGCAGGCGAAGAGACCCCCGGTGCGGTTGGCGCCTTGGCCGGGCAGTGCCAGCGCTTGGGGGGCTCCCACGAGCAGCCTGGCAGGGCAGGGACCCCCGTGGGTCACAGAGCCCCCCCCACCCCGGGACCCCCGCGCAGCTGTGCCACCCCCGCGCAGCTGTGCCACCCCCGCGCCCGGCGCGCTGCCCAGCAGCTGCCGCCCCGGCGCCGCTCCCGACACGCGTGGGGACAGGAGGTGACACAGCCGGGACCCCCCCAAACACCCCAGACCCCACTCGCGAGGGGACGCGGGGCGCTCCCCGGTGGCACCAGCGCGGTGCCACCGGCGGTTCCTCGGCGGCCCCGGGGCGCTCGTGGCCATCCCCGGGGGTGACGGTGGCCCGGGGGGTGGCAGGGAGGCCGAGCCGGTAAAAATAAACTGGAATTCACTCAAAATAACCCCGCAGCAACATGCCCAAAAAAGGAGGGAGCACACGGGTGCCCCACGGAGCCGGGCCAGGGCAACCTGCGAGGGGACAGGGGGACAAGGCCGGCCCGAGCCCCGCGGGACCGGCGGGGGGACACCGGGGCCCGGCGCGGCTCCGCAAACACCCGCACCGGGCACCGGCGGCCAAACCGCCCTCGGTGCCAAGAACGCGGCGCGGGCGGCAGCGCGGCGACACCGGCGACAGCGGCGACACCAGCGACAGCGGGCTGGCGGGGGGACCCGGGGGGGAACGAGGGGTGGGGGGACGCGGGTGACAGCGCGCTGTGACCTGCCCGCCCCGGGGGTCCCCGTGGCTGAGACCCCCGGCAGCGACCGGAGAGCCCCGGGGGCTGTTGGGAGGGACACGGGGACAGGGGGACATGAGGGACACGGGGACAGGGGGACACGGGGACAGAGGGACACGGGGGCTGGGGGACAGGGGGACACGGGGACACGGGGACACGGGGACACGGGGCCGTGGCCGGCAGTCGCGGGTGGG
Organism: Phylloscopus whistleri; assembly: GCA_017589585.1. Taxonomy (NCBI): domain Eukaryota; kingdom Metazoa; phylum Chordata; class Aves; order Passeriformes; family Phylloscopidae; genus Phylloscopus; species Phylloscopus whistleri. Next base: position 21,439 of record JADMLD010000917.1, on the reverse strand, counting down.
CGTTCGCTGCAGGGAGCGGCGGGCACGGCCCGGGGGGGGCCCAGCCGGGGGGGTCCCTCCAGCCGAGCGCTCCGGGGAAGCGCTCGCCCCCCGAGCCCCCCCAAACCCCCCCCTCCCCCGCTAATGCTGAATAATCCCGGGCCGCGCAGGCGGCCTGGCGCTGTCCCTGTCGCTCCTGTCACCGTCCATCCCGTCGCTGTCCCTTCTGTCACCGTCCCCTGGGTCTGCAGCGCGCTGGGCTCCTCCCCGGGGGTCCCGGTCCCGCTCAGCCCCGCGGCTCCCGAACCCCAAATCCCGCGGGCCTCGGTCCCACCCCAGTGTCCGGTTCTGCTCTCCGCATTCCCGCGGCTCCCGGCGACCCCAGCCCCACTCCCGGGGGCCGCGTGCCCCGAGCCCCAGAGCTTCGTCCCACGGGACCCCCTCAAATCCCGGCAACGGGATCCCCCCAGCCCCCGGGGGGGGTCCTGATCCCCCCCAAATCCCGGCAACGGGATCCCCCCAACCCCCTCGCTGCCAGCTCCGCTCCCCTCTCCCCCCCATCCCCGAGGGGCTCCGTCCCTGCCCAGCCCGGGGGTCGCGTCCCCCTCGCCCCCCGCGCTCACCACCCGGCGGGTTCGGGGCTGAGCTGCCGGTGCAGCGCCACGGCCGCCCCGAAGAGGCTGCCCCGCTCCCCGTCCTTCAGCACCGGGCTGCTCCCGTCCAGGTTGAAGGCGGCGGCCGCCGGTAGCCACAGGGCCAGCCACGGTAGCCACAGGGCCAGCCACGGTAGCCACAGCGCCGGCGGCGGTAGCCACCGGCAGCCCGAGCCCGCCATCCCCGCGCTCCCGGCGCCGCCGCCCGCGGGAGGAGCCCCGGAGCTCCCGGGGGGCGGCTCGGCCCCGGCCCCGCCCGCAGAACCGGGGAAGCCCCCGGAGACCCCACCCCGGGGTGGGGCTGGGCGGGGGAGCGAGCCTGGAGGGCAGGGAGTGACCCCAAATGGCAGGGAGTGACCCCAAATCGCGGGGAGTGACCTCAAATCGCAGGGAGTGACCCCACAGAGCTGCGATACTGACCCGAGTATTGGGGGATTGAACCCAAATATCGGGGGGACTGACCCCAAATCGCGGGGAGTGACCCCACAGAGCTGCGATACTGACCCGAGTATTGGGGGATTGAACCCAAATATCGGGGGACTGACCCCAAATCGCAGGGAGTGACCCCACAGAGCTGCGATACTGACCCGAGTATTGGGGGATTGAACCCAAATATCGGGGGACTGACCCCAAATCGCAGGGAGTGACCCCACAGAGCTGCGATACTGACCCCAGTATTGGGGGATTGAACCCAAATATCGGGGGACTGACCTCAAATCGCAGGGAGTGACCCCAAATCGCAGGGAGTGACCCCACAGAGCTGCGATACTGACCCCAGTACTGGGGGATTGAACCCAAATATCGGGGGGACTGACCCCAAATCGCGGGGAGTGACCCCAAATCGCAGGGACTGACCCCAAATCGCGGGGAGTGACCCCACAGAGCTGCGATACTGACCCGAGTACTGGGGGATTGAACCCAAATATCGGGGGACTGACCCCAAATCGCAGGGACTGACCCCAAATCGCGGGGAGTGACCCCACAGAGCTGCGATACTGACCCGAGTACTGGGGGATTGAACCCAAATATCGGGGGACTGACCCCAAATCGCAGGGAGTGACCCCAAATCGCAGGGAGTGACCCCACAGAGCTGCGATACTGACCCCAGTATTGGGGGATTGAACCCAAATATCGGGGGGACCGACCCCAAATATCGCAGGGCTGCACCCCGAAATAGAGGAGATTGAAGCCAAATATCGCAGGAACTGCACCCCGAAATCGAAGAGTCCGAACCCAAAAATCGGGGCATTGACCCCAAATCACAGGGACTGCACCCCGTATCGGAGTTACTGCACCCCATATCGCCGACATTGCACCCCATATCGCAGGTGCCGCATCCAATATCGCACCCAGCTGAGCCAGCTGGTGCACCTGGGGGGGTCCTGGGGGTGTTTTGGGATCCCCAATTCGTGTCCCCCCCTAAGGTGAGTGACCTGTGAGGGTTTGGGGGGTCCTGAGGAGGTTTGGGGAGGGGTCCTGGATGTCCAGGAGACCCCCCCTGAACCCCAAAACCAGGAGGGGAGGACCCAAACCCAAGGGGGCGGTGCCAGTGGGGGGTGGGGGGGGGGGCAGCGATGTCGCGACCCTCAGGATTAACCGGGACATGGGGGGTGGGGGAGGCTGTCAGCAGTGCCGGCACCCTCAGGCTCAATCGGGACATTTTCAGGGAGGGTCAGGAGTGTCGCGACCCCCCGTGCCCCGCCCCCCCTCCCCGGGAGGTATTTTTGGGGTGGAAAGGGGACTTTGTCATATTTTCCAGGCTATTTTTATCCCCTCTCCCAGGGCCCGTGGGGATTTTCGGGAGCTGCCAGGGCCGTGCGAACCAGCCCGGCTCCTCCCCACGGCGTGTTTTGTTTTTTGGGGGGGGGTCCCGAGCAGAATCGGGGGGGGGTGGGAGAGTCCAACCCCCCCCCCCCCATCCCAGTTCTCCCCATTTCCCGTTTTTTCCCCCCATTTTTCCAGCCCAAATAACGCGGGAAGGGAGAACCCGGGATTCGGGTTGAGACCCCAAAATCCACTTGGGGTGGGGGAGGGGCACAACCCCCAACCCTCAGGCACTCCACGGGTCCCAAATCCGCGGGATTTCCCCTCAAAAACGAGCTCGGGGTCTCGCCGCTGCTGGGATGTGCCAGGAATTCACCGGGATTGGGAATTTCCACCCCAAAACTGCCCCCGGGCACGGATCCCGTCCCGTCTGCCCCAGATCCAGGGGTGTGGTAATTTTGGGGGTTTGGTTTTGGGGTTTATTTTTGGGGGGTTTATATTTGAGGGTTTATTTTTTGGGGTTATTTTCGGGGTTTGTTTTTGGGGTTTATTTCTGGAGGTTTAATTTTGGGGGATTTATTTTTTGGGGTTATTTTCGCGGTTTGTTTGGGGGGTTTATTTTGGGTGGGGGTTTATTTTTGGGGGTTATTTTGGGGGTTTGGTTTTGGGTTTATTTTTGGGGGGGTTTGTATTTGGGGGTTTCTTTTTGGGGTTATTTTGGGGGTTTGGTTTTGGGGTTTATTTTTGGGGGATTTATATTTGGGGTTTCTTTTTGGGGGATTTATTTTTTGGGGTTATTTTCGCGGTTTATTTCTGGAGGTTTAATTTTGGGGGGTTTATTTTTTGGGGTTATTTTCGTGGTTTGGGGGGTTTATTTTGGGTGGGGGTTTATTTTTTGGGGTTATTTTTGTGGTCTGTTTGGGGGGTTTATTTTGGGTGGGGTTATATTCGGGGGTTTCTTTCGGGGGGTTATTTTCGGGGTTTGTTTTGGGGGTTCATTTTCGGGGTTTATTTTGGGGAATTTGTTTTTCGGGGTTTGTTTTGAGAGGGGAGGTGGGTTATTTTTGGAATTTATTTCGGACTTTATTTCTGAGGTTTACTTCCGGCATGAGCATCCCAAAGCTTCCCCCCTTGGAGTTGTGGATCAGGAGGAGAAAATTCCCCGATCGGGGAGGGGTCCCGGGGGCTGAGCCCCCCCAGGACGGGGAGGGGAAGCCGGGACAGCTCCGGGGCAGAGATCCAGGGAAGGGGAGAGAGAAACGCCCCTGGAATTCCGAGGGAAGGAAAATCCCCGTGGAATTCCGAGGGAAGGAAGGAAGGAGGGAGGGAGCGAAACGCTCCTGGAATTCCGAGGGAAGGACGGGATCCAGGGAAAATCTGCCCGGAATTCCGAGGGGAGGGTGGAAGCCATGGGAAGAGCGAGGGGAAACTCTCCACCAACTCCAGGAGAGGGAAAAGAGAGAGGGAAATTCCCCCCTCAAAAAAAACGCCACGGAAGGAGGGAAGAAAGTTCCATGAACTGCGAGGGATCCATGGAATGACGGAGGGAAACTCTCCACGAATTCCAAGGGGGAAAAAATGGGAAGAGGGAAAGGAAACTCTTCAGGAATTCTGGGAGAGGGACGGGACCCATGGAAAAAAGGGAGGGAAATTTTCCGTGGGGTCCCTGGAAAGGAAATCCAGGAAATCCCCAGCTGGGAACAGGAGCGGGAGCAGCTCCCCAGCCCCGCTGGGATCGCAGTCCCGAGCTCCCGGACAGGGTCATTGTCACCCGGAATGTCGCCGTGTCCCCATTCCTGCCGGGAGCGGCGCTCCCCGCCCATCCCAAACCTCCTCCGATCCCAGGATTTACCTGGAACCCATCCCGGTGCCCTTCCCGAGGCTCGGGGGTGGGACCGGGATATTTTTATCCCTCCCCGGGTTATTTTTGGCCGCGTTTCCCACTCGAATTCCTGCGCGATCCACTGGGAGCGACTGGGAGCGGCTCCCCAGCCCCCTGCCCACTCCGGGTTGCACCTTCCTCATCCCCCCTCCCCAATCCCAGGGAATGACGGGATCTTCCTCCTCCTCCTCCTCCTCCTCCTCCCGGGGTGCTGGATCCCGGGATTTCTGCCTTCCTCATCCTCCTCAATCTGAGGGAATGACCGGATCTTCCTCCTCATCCTCTCACTTCTCCTGGTGCCCAATCCCGGTTTCTTTTTTTGCGGCTCCCAGGGTGCCAAATCCCGGGATTTTCCCAGCGCATCCTTCCGGCTCTCCCGCTTTCAATTCCAGGGAATTTTTCCCGACAGCGGCAGCCGCTCCCTGCCCCCTATAGACCGCCCGTACCCTATAGACCCCCCGTACCCTATAGACCCCCCCCGTACCCTATAGACCCCCCGTACCCTATAGACCCCCCGTACCCTATAGACCCCCCGTACCCTATAGACCCCCCGTACCCTATAGACCCCCCCGTACCCTATAGACCCCCCCGTACCCTATAGACCGCCCGTACCCTATAGACCCCCCGTACCCTATAGACCCCTGCCCCCTATAGACCCCCCCGTACCCTATAGACCCCCCGTACCCTATAGATCCCCCCGTACCCTATAGACCCCCCCTGCCCCCTATAGACCCCCGTACCTTATAGACCCCCCGTACCCTATAGACCCCCCCTGCCCCCTATAGACCCCCCCGTACCCTACAGACCCCCCTGCCCCCTATAGACCCCCCGTACCCTATAGACCCCCCCGCCCCCTATAGACCCCCCGTACCCTATAGACCCCCCCGTACCCTACAGACCCCCCGTACCCTATAGACCCCCCCGTACCCTATAGACCCCCCGTACCCTACAGACCCCCCCGTACCCTATAGACCCCCCCGTACCCTATAGACCCCCCGTACCCTACAGACCCCCCCGTACCCTATAGACCCCCCGTACCCTACAGACCCCGGACCCTACAGACCCCCTGTACCCTATAGACCCCCGTACCCTATAGACCCCCCGTACCCTACAGACCCCCCGTACCCTATAGACCCCCCCGTACCCTATAGACCCCCCCCGTACCCTATAGACCCCCCGTACCCTATAGACCCCCCCGTACCCTATAGACCCCCCCCGTACCCTATAGACCCCCCGTACCCTATAGACCCCCCCGTACCCTATAGACCCCCCGTACCCTATAGACCCCCAGTCTCCTATAGAACCCCCTGCCCCCTGCAGACCCCCCAGGTCCTTATAGCTCCTCCCGAATCCCCTTCCCCTATAGCCCCTCCGTCGCCTATAGATCCCCTGTCCCCTATAGACCCCTCCATCCCCTATAGACTCACAATACCCTAGAGCTCTCCCAGTCCCCTATAGCCCCTCTAGACCCCCCCCGGTCCCCTACAGACCCCATAGACATGTCCGGTGCCCTATAGCCCCTATAGCCCCCCCGGTCCCCTACAGACCCCATAGACATGTCCGGTCCCCTATAGCCCCTATAGCCCCCCCGGTCCCCTATCGCCCCCCCGGTCCCCTATAGCCCCTATAGCCCCCCCGGTCCCCTATAGCCCCCCCGGTCCCCTATAGCCCCTATAGCCCCCCCGGTCCCCTACAGGCCCCATAGACATGTCCGGTCCCCTATAGCCCCTATAGCCCCCCCCGGTCCCCTATCGCCCCCCCGGTCCCCTATAGCCCCTATAGCCCCCCCGGTCCCCTACAGACCCCATAGACGTGTCCGGTCCCCTATAGCCCCTATAGCCCCCCCCCGGTCCCCTATCGCCCCCCCAGGCCCTATAGACCCCCGGTCACGTGGCTCTCCCCGGGACGCTCACGTGCCGGTGACGCGCGCGGAGGGGCGGGGCGCGGAGGGAGGGGCGGGGCGTGCTGATCACGTGTGGGTCGGGCGCGCGGCGGTCACGTGACGCGGCGGCCGCCATGCTGTCCCGGCTGCTGAAGGAGCACCAGGCCCGCCAGAGCGAGCGGCGCGAGCTGCAGGGTGAGCCCCGCCCCCCCGTCCCCATGGCAACAACCCCCGCCCGCTGCGTCCCATTGGCTGCCGGGGCTGCCGCTCAACGCAGAGCGGCGCCCCATTGGCTGCTGTGGCTGTCCATCAAGAGGAGGGGAAGGGCGGGCAGCCTGAGGGGCGGCGGGGGGCGAGGATCGTGAGGTCACGGCTGCGGTCGGTGACGTCACATCGGAGTGTGGTGACGTCACGGGGTGTCGCAGGCCGGGCGGGGGTCCCGCCGCCCCTCACGGCCCCGTCCCCGCGTGTCTCCCCCCAGAGCGGCGGCGCAGGGACGCGATCGCGGCCGCCACCCGCCTCACCGAGGCCTTGGTCGATCACCTCAACGTGGGGTGAGCCCGCGACCCCCGGAACCCCCCGGGGACCCCCAAAACTCTTTCTGAGAACCCCCAAGTTCCTTCGGGGACCCCCCCCCAAAAGCTTTATACCCCTCCTGGAGACCCCAAACCCCGCCTGGGAACACGCAGCCCCCCAAAAGACCCTATGGGGACCCCAAACCCCGCCTGGGGACCCCCGACTACCAAAACGCTGGCTGGGGACCCCAGACCCTGCAAACCTCCCAGCCTGCCACCCCCGAGACCCCCAACCCCACAGAACCCCACAGACCCTCCTTCTTATGGACCCCCAACTGCACAGAGCCCCCAACCCCACAGATCCCCCCCCTTGCCAGAGACCCGCAGACACCTCAACCCCACAGACCCCTCCAGCCCCACAGATCCCCCCCTTTTCCCACAGACTCACCTTCCCAGAGACCCCCAACCCCACAGAACCCCGCAGACCCTCCTTCTCATGGACCCCCAACTTCACAGAGCCCCCCAACCCCACAGATCCCCCCCTTTTCCCACAGACTCACCTTCCCAGAGACCCCCAACCCCTTCAGACCCACAGACACCTCAACCCTACAGACCCCTCCAGCCCCACAAATCCCCCTTGACAGGGACCCCCAACCCCCTCAGACACCCCCAACCCAAAACCCCCCCCCAGCCCTGTAAACCCCCCTTCCTCAGGACCCCCAACCCCTCAGATCCCCCTTCCGAAGACCCTCAGCCCTTCCCAGGACCTTCCCCCTCCATTTTCCTCCCCCGAGCCCCCTCCCCACGCCTCCCCTCCCTTTTTTTTTGGGGGGGTGTCGGGTGAGGACCCCGCTCCCGTGTCCCCCCACCCCAGGGTGGCCCAGGCCTACGTGAACCAGCGCAAGCTGGACCAGGAGGTGAAGACGCTGCAGGTGCAGGCGGCCCAGTTCGCCCGCCAGACCGGCCACTGGATCGCCATGGTGGAGAACTTCAACCAGGCCCTCAAGGTGGGGGTCCCCCGGCCCCCCAAACCCACCCCCGCCTGCCCCTCGGGGGGACGGGGGGAGGAGAGGCTGGGTGGGCACCAGTTGGGGCACTGGGAGCACTGGGAGGGGTGATGGTGGGGGGGGGAATGGGGGGGGAATGAAGCCCCCAGACCCAGATAGGGGAGGATGTGGATCCCAGGCCCATGGGAAGTGAATGAAGCCCCCAGACCCATGAATGGAGGGGGGAATGAAGCCCCCAGACCCATGAAGGGAGGGGGGAATGAAGCCCCCAGACCCATGAATAGAGGGGGGAAAGTGAAGCCCCCAGACCCATGAAGGGAGGGGGGAATGAAGCCCCCAGACCCATGAATGGAGGAGGGGATGAAGCCCCCAGACCCAAGAATGGAGGGGGAATGAAACCCCCAGACCCATGAATGGAGGGGGGAAGTGAAGCCCCCAGACCCATGAATGGAGGGGGGAAGTGAAGCCCCCAGACCCATGAATGGAGGGGGGAATGAAGCCCCCAGACCCATGAATAGAGGGGGGAATGAAGCCCCCAGACCCAGATAGGGGAGGATGTGGATCCCAGGCCCATGGGAAGTGAATGAAGCCCCCAGACCCATGAATGGAGGAGGGGGGAATGAAGCCCCCAGACCCATGAATGGAGGGGGGAATGAAGCCCCCAGACCCATGAATGGAGGGGGGAATGAAACCCCCAGACCCATGAATGGAGGGGGGGAATGAAGCCCCCAGACCCATGAATGGATGGGGGGGGGAATGAAACCCCCAGACCCATGAATGGAGGGGGGAAGTGAAGCCCCCAGACCCATGAATGGAGGGGGGAATGAAGCCCCCAGACCCATGAATGGATGGGGGGGGAATGAAGCCCCCAGACCCAGAGAGGGGAGGATGTGGATCCCAGGCCCATGGGAAGTGAATGAAGCCCCCAGACCCATGAATGGATGGGGGGGAATGAAACCCCCAGACCCATGAATGGAGGAAGGGAATGAAGCCCCCAGACCCATGAATGGATGGGGGGGGAATGAAGCCCCCAGACCCATGAATGGAGGGGGGGGAATGAAGCCCCCAGACCCATGAATGGAGGGTGGAATGAAGCCCCCAGACCCATGAATGGAGGGGGGGGGAATGAAGCCCCCAGACCCATGAATAGAGGGGGGAATGAAGCCCCCAGACCCATGAATGGAGGGGGGGGGAATGAAGCCCCCAGACCCATGAATGGAGGGGGGAAATGAAGCCCCCAGACCCATGAATGGAGGGGGGAATGAAGCCCCCAGACCCATGAATGGAGGGGGGAATGAAGCCCCCAGACCCCTGGGTTGGTGCTGGAGAGGTTGGTGCTGGGAGCACCCTGGGGGGTCCCAGGGGACATCCAGGGGGTTTTGAGCAGCACCCAGAGGGTCCTGGGCAGCATCGTGGGACCACCCAGGGGGTCTTGAGGAGCACCCAGGGGGTCTGGGGCAGCTCTTTGGGGGTCTTGGGCAGAGCCCAGAGGGGTCCCGGGGAGCACCCGGGGGGTCTTGGGGAACATCTTGGGGGTCTTGGGCAGCACCCAGGGGGTCCCGGGGGATCTTGAGGAGCACCCAGAGGGTCCCAGGGGAATGGCCCCCCACCCCAGCTCCCTGGGAGGAGCATGGCAGGGTGGGCCTTCCCCCCCGGGGTGAGCCCCCTCCCCAAACGCCCGCAGGAGATCGGCGATGTGGAGAACTGGGCCCGGAGCATCGAGCTGGACATGAGGACCATCGCCACCGCCCTCGAGTACGTCTACAAGGGGCAGCTGCAGCCCTCCTGCTCCTGAGGGACCCCCTGGGAGCCCCCCGGGACCACCCCCGGCCCCCCCAGCACCGGCCAGTAACCGGGGGGGTCTCCCCATGGCAGCCCCCTGGCACTGGGATCGGTGGAATAAAGCAGGGGGGGCACCGGGGGGTGTGGGGGGGGTCAGGCCGGGCCAGTGGGACCCTGGCACAGCCCCCCCTGATCCCCCTAAGCCCCCTCATCCTCTTTAGTGCTTAACCAGGCTCTGAGGCTCCTTTGACTGGGGACAAAGGGACCTTTGGGGCTCTAATTCCCCCCCCGGGGGGGCTCAGCCCCCCCCAGATCCCGGGGGTGGGAGGGCTTCGGTTTCCTGGGGGAGGGGTCAGGGCCCCATTTTGGGGTGGTTCCCCCCATTTCCCATGCCTCGGGGGGCTTCGGTTCCCTGAGGAGGGGTCTCAGCCCCCCAGGTCCCCTCATCTCCCAGCGCTGGGAGGGGGTCCCATGGTGGTGGTGGGGGGGGTCTCATCCAGGGTGAGGGTGCACCCAAAGGTGCCCAAAGCCCCCCCCTCTCCACCCTGGAGCGTTTGGGGAGGGGTCTGGGGGTGTGAGGGGGGCTCAACCCCCCCCGGGAGCTTTGGCCGTGCAGGGCACGGGGAGGAACAAGTGCGGCTCCCCCGCCCCAAACCTCCCCGACCCCTCCCCTGTTCCCACGCGCCCCCCCCCGGGTTCCACGCCCCCCACCCCCGGCTCACACGGCCCCGAGGCCGCGGCCGGAGCAGCGCCCGCAGCCCCTCTGCCCCCCCGAGGTACGTGGGGACCCCCCCTCTGCCCCCCCGAGGTACGTGGGGACCCCCCCTCTGCCCCCCGAGGTACGTGGGGACCCCCCCTCTGCCCCCCGAGGTACCTGGGGACCCCCCCTCTGCCCCCCCGAGGTACGTGGGGACTCCCCCCTCTGCCCCCCCGAGGTACGTGGGGACCCCCCCTCTGCCCCCCGAGGTACGTGGGGACCCTCCCCTGCCCCCCCGAGGTACGTGGGGACCCCCCCTCTGCCCCCCAACCCGTGCCGAGGGTCTCCTGTCACAGGGGGGGCTCTGGGGACATGGGACAGACCCCCAAATCCGAGGGTGGGCGGTAAATGGGGGTCCTGAGACCCCCAAACCCCCTCGAATGGGGCTGCTGGAGGGGGGCACAACCCCCCCCGATTGGTTCACGGACTCGGCGTTGTCCCCCCCCGTCCTTGGCGTCCCCCCCAAATCCGAGGGGGGAATTCGGGGGTCCCGCACACCCTTTTGGGGGTCCCGTACCCCCTTTTGGGGGTCCCGCACACCCTTTTGGGGGTCCCGCACACCCTTTTGGGGGTCCCGCACCTCCCCGCGCTGTGAAACCCCCAAATGGGGAGGGGGGTCATCCTCACACCCCAAACCCCCCCCAGATGGGGGTCCCGGAGGGGAGCACAGGACAAACCCTGGGTGTGCCCCCCAGATCCGAGGGGGGGAGAAGGGGGTCCTGCCGCGCCTTTTTGGGGGTCCGACCCCCAAACCAACAATGGGGAGGGGTCCTGACCCCCCAAACCCCCCAGATGGGGGTCCCGAAGGGGGCACGGGGCGCCTGCCGGGGTGGGGGGGACACGGCCCCCGCGGGTCCCCTCCGTGCTCGGGGCAGCTTGGGGGGCTCAGCTGAGCTGGGGGTCCCGACCAGGGCGGGGTCCGGGCGGGGGTCCCGGGGGTCCCCGCTGCCCCACGCGGGTGGGACGGAGCCGGAGGGGACCCCCCCGGAGCCCCCCCATGCCCGGCCGGTGACGCACGGCCCCGGTTAATCCCGGCTCGGCCGCCCGGCCCCGGCCAGGCCGGGCCAAGGTGGGGCTGGGGTCCCGCGGGGGGGGCTTTGGGGTGCCCCCCACCCCACCGGGAGAGGGCGGCGACCCCCCCCGCCCAGGTCACCCGTGGGGGACAGAGGGGACGGAGCCCGGCCGGGGTCAGTCCCGAGTGACCCCCGTGTCCCCGGGCAGGGAGCGCGGGGTGACACCCCCGTGCTCTGGGAAGGGCGGGGGGCTGGGGGTCCGAGCGGGCTCTCGGGGGGTCCCAACGGGGGTCCTCACGTGTCCCTTGTCCCCTGTGGGTCACCCGCCCGCAGCGTGGGCTGTCCCTGGTGCAGGTGGCACTGGGGACATGAGCTGGGGCAGGGTGGGGACAGGCTGGTGGCACAGGGGACAGGAGCTGCCTTTGGTGTGGGGCAGGGTGGGGGTCTGGGGGGTCGCCACAGGCCCCACATGGGGTGTGGGGGTCCCAACGGGGCTCCCCACGTGCCCCCTGCCCCTGCAGGTCCCCGTCCCTGGTGCTGGTGGCGCTGGGAGGGCCAGGCAGGGTGGGGGTCCGGGCAGGGTGGGGGTCCGGGCAGGGCGAGGTGGGACCCGCACGGTCCGGGCAGGGTGGGGGTCCCTCCAGGCCCTCCTTGGGGTGCAGGGTGACCTTGGTGGGGGTCCCCAGGTGTCCCCGGTGCCCCCCCGCAGGCCACGTGGCTGTCCCTGGTACCGGTGGCACTGGGGAGTGGGCTGAGATCCGGGCAGGGTGGGGGGTCCCTCCAGGCGGGTGAGGGGCTGCAGGAGGGTCCCGGCGGGGGTCCCCACGTGTCCCCTGCCCCCCCGCAGGCCATGTGGCTGTACGTGGCGCTGGCGGCGGCGGCCTGGGCGCTGGGCTGGCTGCTGCGGGACCGCCGGACGCTGCCCACGGTGACGGACAAACACGTCTTCATCACGGGCTGCGACAGCGGCTTCGGCAACCTGCTGGCCCGGCGGCTGGCCCGGCGGGGCTACCGCGTGCTGGCCGCCTGCCTGACCCCGCAGGGCGCCGAGAGCCTGCGCGGGGACAGCGCCGGGGGACACCTGAGGACCACCCTGCTCGACGTCACCCGCTCCGACAGCATCCGCCGCGCCGCCGAGTGGGTGCAGAAGGAGGTGGGGGAGAAAGGTGAGGGGGGAAAAAGGGGTCTGGGGGCTTGGGGAGGGGAGGGGGGGCTTGGGCTGTAGGGCAGGGGGGACATAAAGGGACCAAAGGAGGGGACAGGGGACGTGGGGGCAGGAGGTTGTGGGGCAGAGGGGATATGGAGTCCCCAAGGAGGGGCTGTGACACAGCGGGGACAAGGCCATGGGGAGGGGTGTGGGGCAGGAGGGACCCCCGGGAGGTGCCGGGGGGGGGACGCAATGGGGACAAGGAGGGCACAGTGGGCACGGGGTGGGGGTTCCAGGGGCACAGTTTGCAGGGTCCCGCCAGGTGACAGTGAGGACAGGCTGGGATAGAGGGGACAGGTCCTGCCAGGGCAGCCTGGGGACACTCTGGGGGTCCTGGGGGTGCCAACCTCTCGTGTCCCCCCCAGAGCTGGTGAAAAACACGGGTGTGGCCAACTCCATTGACCCCGGGGCACCTTTGGGACACTCTGGGGGTCCCAGGGGACATTCTGAGGGTCCCGGGGGACCCTGGGAGTGCCACTCTGGGGGTGCCACCCTCTGGTGGCCCCCCCAGGGCTGTTTGGGCTGGTGAACAATGCGGGCGTGGCCAACCCCATCGGGCCCACGGAGTGGATGGACATCGAGGATTTCCGCCGGGTCATGGCCGTCAACGCCTTCGGGGCCATCGAGGTGACGCTGCAGCTGCTGCCGCTGCTGAAACGGGCGCGGGGCCGAGTGGTCAACACCTCCAGCGTCCTGGGCCGCATCTCGGCCAACGGCGGCGGCTACTGCATGTCCAAGTTCTGCATCGAGGCCTTCTCGGACAGCCTCAGGTGGGCGCTGACCCTGGGCCTGTCCTCAGCGCTCCGGCCATGGCCTGATCATGCCATGAGCACTCCGGCCACACCCTGACCCATCCAGCCACACCCTGACCCGTCCAACCACACCCTGACCCGCCCAACCACACCCTGACCCGTCCAACCACACCCTGACCCCTCCGGCCACACCCTGACCCGTCCAACCACACCCTGACCCGCCCAACCACACCCTGACCCGTCCAACCACACCCTGACCTGTCCAACCACACCCTGCCTCCTCCGGCCACACCCTGACCCGCCCAACCACACCCTGACCCGTCCAACCACACCCTGCCTCCTCCGGCCACACCCTGACCCGTCCAACCACACCCTGACCTGCCCAACCACACCCTGACCCGCCCAACCACACCCTGACCCCTCTGGCCACACCCTGACCCCTCCGGCCACACCCTGACCCGCCCAACCACACCCTGACCCATCCAGCCACACCCTGCCTCCTCTGGCCACACCCTGACCTATCCAACCACACCCTGCCTCCTCCAGCCACACCCTGACTTCTCTGGCCACACCCTGATTTCTCTGGCCACACCCTGATTTCTCTGGCCATACCCTGACCCCTCTGGCCACACCCTGACCCCTCTGGCCACACCCTGATTTCTCTGGCCACCCCTGACTCTCTGGCCACCCCTGACCTCTCCGGCCACCCCTGTGACCCCACTGTCCACCCCATCACGCCCCCAGCCACGCCGTGACCCCCCCTGGCCCGTCCCCAGGCGGGACATGCGGCACTTTGGGGTCAAGGTGAGCGTGGTGGAGCCGGGCTTCTTCAAGACCAACGTGACGGACCTGGACTCGCTGGAGGCGTCGCTGCGGCAGCGCTGGGAGCGCCTGGAGCCCCAGACCCGCAGCAGCTACGGGGAGCACTTCTTCCCCCAATGTGAGTGGGGAAGGGGGCTGGGGGGCACCCGGGGTGGGGGGCAAGACCCCCTCTGGGTCATCCTCCAAACCCCCAACGGCAGCGTCTCACCCCTGCCTCAGTTTCCCCTCTACCCCCAAACCCCCAAACCCCAGAATCTCACCCCCGCCCTCTTCCCCTGACCCCTTTTTGCCCCCCCAGACCTGAAGGTGCAGCGGCTGCTGCTGTCCCTGCTGTGTGACAAGGACCTGTCCAAGGTCACCCGCTGCATCGAGCACGCGCTGCGGGCGCAGCACCCGCGCAGCCGCTACAGCGCCGGCTGGGACGCCAAACTGCTCTGGCTGCCCGCCTCCTACCTGCCCTCGGCCCTCGTGGACCTGGCCCTGGCCCTCATCCTGCCCAAGCCGGCCCAAAGCGTCCCCTGAGAGCCCCCAGACCCCAAAATAAACCCCCCCCAGGGTGGGGAATAAACCTCGCAAACTCGTCTGTCCTTGCTCTGCTTGAGGTCGTGGATGGCATGGGATTTGGGGACACTGAGGTGGCACTTGGGGTCTCATGGACCTGGCCCTGGCCCTCATCCTGCCCAAGCCAGCCCAGAGTGTGCCCTGAGAGCCCCCAGACCCCAAAAAAACACCCCAGGGTGGGGAATAAACACCTCAAACCTGCCCAGCCTTGTTCTTGCTCGGGGTTGCCGTTGGAAGGGGTATTTGGGGCCATTGGGGTGGCACGTGAGGATGTGGGGACATGGAGGTGGCACACAGAGCCCCCAGGGCCACCAGGACCAGTCCCCCGGCCCTACAGGGTCAAAGGGGCACAGGGGGACCCCAAAATTCCAGGACGGACCCCCACAAACCCATCAGAGACCCCCCCAAACCCCACCAAATCTCACTCGGCTCTCCAGAAGCTTTTCCTCTTTATTGCAAACCCGGGGGGGTCCCCCAAGCCCCCCAGGACCCCCGGGGGGGGGCAGGAATTTGAGGGGGGGGCTACATGACCTCGTAACCGCTACGGATCCCCCGCATGAGGCAACAGGAGAAGACAACGCCCAGGATCTGGGGGAAAAGGGGGACAGTGACACTGGGGGGGGACAGGGACACTGAGGGGGGGACAGGGACACTGAGGGGGGACAGGGACACTGGGAGGGGGGCAGGGACACTGGGGAGGGACAGGGACACTGGGGGGGGGACAGGGACACTGGGGGGGGACAGGGACACTGGGAGGGGACAGGGACACTGGGAGGGGACAGTGACACTGGGGGGGGACAGGGACACTGGGAGGGGGACAGGGACACTGAGGGGGGGACAGGGACACTGGGAGGGGACAGGGACACTGGGGGGGGACAGGGACACTGAGGGGGGACAGGGACACTGGGGAGGGGACAGGGACACTGGGGGGGGACAGGGACACTGAGGGGGGACAGGGACACTGAGGGGGGGACAGGGACACTGGGGGGGGACAGGGACACTGAGGGGGGGACAGGGACACTGGGGGGGGGACAGGGACACTGGGGGGGGGACAGGGACACTGGGGGGGACAGGGACACTGGGAGGGGACAGGGACACTGGGAGGGGACAGGGACACTGGGGGGGGGACAGGGACACTGAGGGGGGGACAGGGACACTGGGAGGGGACAGGGACACTGGGGGGGGGACAGGGACACTGAGGGGGGACAGGGACACTGAGGGGGGGGACAGGGACACTGGGGGGGGACAGGGACACTGGGGGGGGGAACAGGGACACTGGGGGGGGGACAGGGACACTGGGGGGAGTCGGTGACACTTGGGGGTGTCAGTTCAATTTGGGGGGGTCAGTCAGAAATGGGGGGGATCAGCTGGACATGGAGGGGTCAGTTAAACTGGGGGAAGGGAAGAAGGAAAAGGGGTTCAGGAACTCTTGGGGGAGCAGCTCGACATGGGGGAAGTCAGCCCCACATTGGGGGGGTCTCAGCCCCACATTGGAGAGGGTTCACCCCTCATTTGGGGGTCTCACCACCGTATTGGGTGGTCACCCGACAGTATAGGGGCTCACCCCAAACTCACGGGGCCTCTCCCCACATTTGGGAGCCCTCAGGTCCATATTGGGGGTCTCACCGCACATTTGGGGGGGGTCTCAGCCCTACACTTGGGGGTCTCAGCCCCACCCCGGGGGTCTCACCTCGAAGAAAGCGACGCCCAGCGGCACGGCCGCCAGCACCAGGATGTTCCTCTTGGCCCAGGCCTCGAAGCTGGACAGGCAGCCCTGGGGGGCACGGGGGGGTCAGGGGGCTCGGGGACCCCCCGAGTGGAACGGGGACACTGCTCAGACCCCCTGACCCCCCCAGACCCCTCTGTGACCCGCCAGCCCCCAACTCCCCCTGACCCCTCTGCGACCCCCCAAACCCTTCTGGAAACCCCCAGCCCTCAACTCCCCCTGACCCCCCCAACACCCCCAGACCCCTCTGTGACCCCCAACCCAAACTCCCCCTGATCCCCCACACACCCCCAGACCCCTCTGTGACCCCCAACCCCAACTCCCCCTGACCCCTCTGTGACACCCCTGACCCCTCTGTGACCCCCAACCTCAACTCCCCCTGACACCCCCACACCCCCAGACCCCTCTGTGACCCCCCAAACCCTTCTGGAAACCCCCAGCCCTCAACTCCCCCTGACCCCCCCAACACCCCCAGACCCCTGTGTGACCCCCAACCCAATCTCCCCCTGACCCCCCACACACCCCCAGACCCCTCTGCGACCCCCAACCCAAACTCTCCCTGACCCCTCTGTGACCCCCCAAACCCTTCTGTAACCCCCAGCCCTCAACTCCCCCTGATCCCACACACACCCCCAGCCCCCTCTGTGACCCCCAACCCCAACTCCCCCTGACGCCTCTGTGACCCCCCTGACCCCTCTGTGACTCCCCAGCCCCCAACTCCCCCTGATCCCCCACACACCCCCAGACCCACCAAACCCCCTCAATGCCCCCCCCAAACCCCCAAACTCCCAGCCCCCCTCTATCTCGGCCCCCCGAGGGGTCCCTCAGGAATTGGGGGGGGGGGGTCTCACCTTGGGGAACACGGTGGCGGGCGTGGGCCGCACGTTGCAGGTGTCGGTGTGGACGCTGCAGCAGGAGAGGGGCACGGTGTCGTTGGCCCCGAAGCGCGGGATGCTGGCCCAGTCGGTGTAGTTGTGCACCCCGCAGCACGAAAACTGCCCCCAAGGGGAAAAGCGGGTCAGGAACGACGGGGAGGGGGCGCAGGAGCAGCAGCCCCCTCCCCAGATTGGGGGTGAGCCCCCCCAAGGCTCGCCGTTGTGAGGATGGATGGGGTTAGTGGCTGTTTGCAAATGTTAAAAATGAGGGCTAAATGCGTGTCCAAGGATAGGTGTGTGTATGTGTGTATACATGTATGTATAACATATGTATGTAAATAGAATACACGTGTACATATATGTATATATGACACACATATGTAAATATAATACATGTATATACGTATGTACGGATATACAACATGCATATGTATATATAATAAATGTATATATGTATATAAAATACATGTATGTAAATATAATACACATATATATGTATATACATATGTATAACATACGTATGTAAGTATAATACATATGTATATATGTATATAAATACATGTATGTAAATATAATACACGTGTATATATAATGTATATACGTAAATATAATACATGTGTGTATATATGTATATATAGCATACATATGCATATATAATACATGTAGGCATGTACATATGTATAGATAATATATGTATGTATATATTACATATTATTATACATGTATATTATATATGTGTATATAACATATGTGTATATATGTATATATGTGTATATAATATATGTATATATGTGTATAATAGATGCATGTGTACTATATGCATGTGTAAATTATATATAATATATAAGGTATATAATGTATAATGTATAATGTATAATATAAAATATATAATATATATTATATACATTATATGTTATATGCTATATGCTATATTTTATACAGTATATAGTATACAGTATATACTATATATGTATATGTATATATGTGTATATAACTTATGTGTATATAATATATGTATATATGTGTATAATATATGCATGTGTATATATGAATATATGAATATATGAATATATGTATATACATATATATGTATATATGTATATAATATATGCATGTGTATATATGAATATATTCATATATGAATATATGAATATATGAATATGTTAACCATTATATATTATATATGTATTATATAATATGTATTATATATTGTATATTATATAGTATATATGCATATGTAGAAATACGTGTATATATAATACATGTATGTATGTATATATGTATGTATAATATATAATATATAACATATTACATATTACATATTATATTTATAAATACGTGTACATATAATACACGTATGTACATATATATGTAAATACATGTATAACGTATATACAAAAATATACGTATTCTTGCTGTAGGAATGTAGTTTCTTTTATTTCTGCTATTAACAACACTTAAAAACCATAGTGTGATATACATATATGTATTTCTTAAGCTATAGCATAGCGTGCAGAACGATTTTTATTCATGTAGCTAACTCAGAGAACAGTAAAAATAATCAAGAAAGCCCTCACATTCTTAGATTTTCTAGGTAATCTAGATTCATCTAGATATTATTTATCGAATTTATCTACATAAAGATAACAGTGACAGACTCTAGAACCCACCCCCCCAAAATGTTGTTAACCCTCTATTATCAAGAAGTAGAACAGCAAGGCAGAGCCACAAGGAAAAATAAAATGTTAATAGAACAGGGACACGTCAGCAGTTAAAACCAAGCGAAAGAACTCAAAGAAATGTTTAAAAATATATATTTATTGCATTTATGTATATGAATGTGTAACAGGCTGGTGGATTTAAAGAAGATTATTAAAGAAGAAAATAGTTAGTAAATGTGCCCTGAGCTAAATGCCAAGCACCCACACATACACAAAAAAAAAAAAAATTAATTTATTTTTGCTCTTAAATTCCTTATTGTCTTTTTGTTAAAACTTCTAAAAAATTTGAGCGGACAAGTGCAATATTTCAGGCTCACCTCTGTCTGGATGGTGTCCAGCCAAGTGGTCAGCGGAGGGTCCTGGTCATACCTCTTCATGGCCTCCCAGAGCCCCTCCTCCACCCGCTCGTGCACCTGGGGGGGCAGCGACCCCCGGTGTGGGGCAGCGACAGTCAGTGCCCCTGTGTGACCCCCCCTTTGTGCCCCCGCCTTGAGACCCCCCATGTAACCCCCCCACGTGACCCCACCTTTGTGACCCCCCATGTAACCCCCCTTTTGAGACTGCCCCTTTGTGACCCCCCTTTGTAACCCCCCCTTTGAGACCCCCCCTTTTTAACCCCCCCTTTGTGACCCCCCCTTTGTGACCCCCCCTTGAGACCCCCCATGTGACCCCCCCATGTGACCCCCCTTTTGAGACTGCCCCTTTGTGACCCCCCCTTTGTGACCCCCCCTTTGAGACCCCCTCAACTCAGCCCTTCATTGTGACCCCCCCAACTCCATTTCCCCACCCTGACCCCCCATTGTGACCCCCCCCCCAACTGTGACCCCCAACCCTGACCCCTACCTTGACCCCCCCACCATGACCTGACCCCCCCATAAGCCCCACTGGGACCCCCCCACCCGACCCCACCTTGAGCCCCCAACCCCCCCAGAGTCCCCCCTCACCCGGGAATGGGGGGGCAGGGACCTCCGGGGGGGTCAGGGGGCGGGCAGAGACCCCTGGGGGGGGTCGGGGGGGGTCGGGGGGGTGGGACCCCCACCTGGTGCCTGAAGACGTAGCCGGTGATGGCGGCGGCGATCTCCACCAGGAAGATGAGGCTGAGCAGGACGGCGAACTGGGGGGGCACGGGGGGGTCACTGAGGGGGTCTGGGGGGTCTGGGGGTCTGGGACAGCTGGGGGGGCTGGGGGGCTTCCAGCAGAGGTTCAGGGGTGGGGCGGGGTCAGAGCAGAGGTTGGCGGGGAGGGGGCAAAGGGGGAACTCAGGGGGGCTTGGGGGGCTCAGGGTGGGGTTGGGGGGGTCCTAGCGGGGATTAGGGTGGGGGGCTCGGGGGGGGTCACAGTGGGGATTAGGGTGGGGGGCTCCGGGGGGGTCACAGTGGGGATTAGGGTGGGGGGCTCGGGGGGGTCACAGTGGGGATTAGGGTGGGGGGCTCCGGGGGGGTCACAGTGGGGATTAGGGTGGGGGGCTCGGGGGGGTCACAGTGGGGATTAGGGTGGGGGGGCTCGGGGGGGTCACAGTGGGGATTAGGGTGGGGGGCTCGGGGGGGGTCACAGTGGGGATTAGGGTAGGGGGGCTCGGGGGGGGTCACAGTGGGGATTAGGGTGGGGGGCTCGGGGGGGTCACAGTGGGGATTAGGGTGGGGGGGCTCGGGGGGGGGTCACAGTGGGGATTAGGGTGGGGGGCTCAGGGTGGGGTTGGGGGGGTCCTAGCGAGGATTAGGGTGGGGGGCTCGGGGGGGGTCACAGTGGGGATTAGGGTGGGGGGCTCAGGGGGGGTCACAGTGGGGATTAGGGTGGGGGGCTCGCTCGGGGGGGGTCACAGTGGGGATTAGGGTGGGGGGCTCGGGGGGGTCCTAGCGGGGATTAGGGTGGGGGGCTCGGGGGGGGTCACAGTGGGGATTAGGGTGGGGGGCTCGGGGGGGTCCTAGCGGGGATTAGGGTGGGGGGCTCGGGGGGGGTCACAGTGGGGATTAGGGTGGGGGGGCTCGGGGGGGGTCACAGTGGGGATTAGGGTGGGGGGCTCGGGGGGGGTCACAGTGGGGATTAGGGTGGGGGGCTCGGGGGGGTCACAGTGGGGGATTAGGGTAGGGGGGCCCGGGGGGGGTCACAGTGGGGATTAGGGTGGGGGGGCTCGGGGGGGGGTCACAGTGGGGATTAGGGTGGGGGGGCTCGGGGGGGGTCACAGTGGGGATTAGGGTGGGGGGCTCGGGGGGGTCACAGTGGGGATTAGGGTGGGGGGGCTCGGGGGGGTCACAGTGGGGATTAGGGTGGGGGGCTCGGGGGGGTCACAGTGGGGATTAGGGTGGGGGGGCTCGGGGGGGGTCACAGTGGGGATTAGGGTGGGGGGCTCGGGGGGGTCACAGTGGGGATTAGGGTGGGGGGCTCGGGGGGGTCACAGTAGGGCTTATGGGGGGGTCAGGTCATGGTGGGGTGGTCAAGGTAGGGGTCACAGTTGGGGGTCACAGTTGGGAGGTCAAGGGGGGATCAGGTCGGGGGGGGTCCCGGTGGAGGAATTAAGTGGGGAGGGGTCACAATGAAGGG
>JADMLD010000919.1:0-44604 GCA_017589585.1 Phylloscopus whistleri | reverse complement strand
CACTCAGGAAAACCAAGGATGAGATGCATCTGATCTACTTCAGATGGCGTCCCAGCACACAGTCGCATTGCTTTGTGCGGAGAAGAGACACTACTTCCAAGTTTAAAATGCCTCCTCCTAGGGGAGGGTGTGTCTTATTAGAAGGAAACTCATCACTCTGGAGAAGTGTCTCCACACCAGGCATGACAATCTGGAAAAGCAGCTCAGATGCATCTGAACAGTGAACACGAGCTTATCTGAAGGATCCAGAAACTTAGTAACAGAGATGAAAACAGAGGCCAGACACACAGCACTACACTCAGATGACGTTTCCCCCCTAGAGACGAGATCCACAGCTTAACAAACCCACTGGGAACAATTCTCGTGGATCAACCTGTCTCTTCCATGAGCACGGGAAGATCGTAGCTATGCTATTTGAGGCATGTGGTCACTTTCCTGCCACCACTTGGCTGAGCAGACAGAGCGAAAAAATCCCTTCTGCTATCAGAGGAGTAACAGGTACACGTAGCTCTGCCACTGGCACCAAGAGACAGCAAGGACCAAAGTCCTGCTTAAATGCTGATTGCAGCACGGGGGAAAGAAACCAAACATGCTGTCCATCAAGCATGTTGTTATAGATACTAAAAGGAAGTTAAAACTTTTTAATAGTTGTGTCCTGTAACTGTGTTTATTTTCTACTAGTTCTAAGTTGTTAGGGCACTTGCTGTTTTGAATGTGTTGGAGTAATTGTTAGAATTGTTGCAGTGTTTAGTTACCAATGTTTGTAAGTTTTGTCCGGCTGCCCCCCGAATTCAGTTAAAGGGACACACGAGAGAAAAGGTGAATCTTTTACCCTTCCCAAATAACTCAAAAACTGAGACCAGCACCCAGTGCCTTCATTGGAGAACATGACCATCCAATCAGAACAAGGCGTCAAGAAATGATTGGTGTCAGAACCCACGCCGTAAAGAGCCAATGAGAGCCCGAGGAATGCACCAATCAAGAAAGGATCCAAAATGGACCAATCTCTGAGGGACTGAGACTTTAAAAGGGACTGACCAGCTCAGGGAAGGTGCTTCGCTTCTCAGGAACTGGACTGTCCTAGGTGGCGTGTGCGCAAGTTTTGGTTTCTCTGACTTGTCGTGAGGGCGGGTACAGCCCAGCCTCTTCCTGTAGCCATTTTATACCACTAAACACTTGGCCTTTCCTTTTTAACATCTTTTGAGCTACGGCCTCCTCATTAAATTTGCAACATTGTAACAGTGTGAAGGACAGGAATATCAAGGCAAAAAGTTCACATTGAGGCACATGTTGACCAAAGTTGCTCAGGAATTGCCTTGCTACTTACTACTCAAACTTGGTACTGTCTGAGGGTAAAGAAAACATGATTCAGCCTGGCCAAACCACATGCATGGGAACTGCTTCTTTGGGGAATGGCATCTCACTTCTACACTAGGACTGCTCATCAAAAGACCATCTGAAAAAGACTCCATTCAGATGCAAAAACAAAAACCAACAAAACTGGTTGAATTTACTTGTCCCACGTCAGGCAGCAGAGACATGGCCCTCTCCTAGCCTCCACAACACTGCCCTTGCCACTGCTCTGAATTGTCTGAGCTGTAACCAATGGGTGTCTTTTTGTCACCCAGTTTTTGTGTAAACCCCTCCAGTGGACCTGTGTTCAGCATAATGCAGAAGTAGACATTTTTTATCATGGAGCATTTGTAGGGACAGGAAAAAATCTCTGGCACAGGTCATCTCTGCCAGAAAGATTTTCCTGAGGAAGAGACGTGTAAAGCCTTTCATGTGCTTTGTCACACCTAACAAAAGTGCTCCGTACCCTTTACTAGAAGGCAATGTGGTCTGGGGCTTCTTTGAGCCATCGTTCCTCTTCTTCTCCGGCTTCTTGACACATGGGTGTTCACCCTTCCGGTTTTCTATCCCCTACAAAGACACAGAGAAACCCCATGAATCTTTAGAATAGAAAATAGGAAATTCTCTGTTTAAAACACAAGTTAGAACCAGGATCACTGCTACCAAGAATTAGGGAAACATTTCCTATCTTACAGAAATAAACAGACCAGAGATTCAGTAATGCCAACTCTTTGTTTCCTATGGCCCAAGGAAGGTTATGGGTGCTACCACACTGGGCAGCAGTCTAAAATCCCAAATTCATTAATCTTGAGCACAAATGGCATGAATACAAACTGGTAGGCAACGAGTGTTCTTAAAGGAAGCACCAGAAAAAAATGGACTCTTTGGGGATTGGCCCGTTGTGTTGGAAGTTGATTTGATTCAACACTCTCTCTTCCTGCTCCTGCACAAAGTCAAACTCCCTTCTGTAATGTACATAAGGGAACAAAATCCTCCCCCACCAAACAAATAATTTTCCACTGGATGCTGCTGGATTCACCAAGCTTCTTCCAGCTCCAGAGGGCTTGACAGCAGGGCAAAATTGCAGCAATTAGGATTGACTTGGACATCTTTTGTATATTGGGAAATTTTCTTGGTACTGCTACTTCCAGTGTCTTTTGCAAAGACTCTGTTCTCTTCAGAAGCACTATTCCCACTTCATTGCTTTACTGGGGGCAGAGTAGAGAGAGCGCGGTGGAGGGTTACGCTTAGATGGAAACCCATTTTCTCCTCTTCCCCTTTCCTGTTTGTGACCAATATTCAAAATATTCAAACCCCCACTTTTTCCCTAATAATATCAGTTCCTTTGTGGTCTGCAGATGAACAGGCAGGGGATTAACAGCTCATTCCCAGGAGCAAAATGATTCAGCAGACGAGGTGTGAGGTAAAGACAGATTAGATATGTTTGATCTCATATCAGCAGTGGCAATACTTGCAGAAAGAAGACATTTTTCTGGCCAAGCACTTACTTTCTTCTTAATTCTTGTCATAATATCCTCCAGGTCACGGGGGAAACAGATTGTTCCAGAAGCCTTTTCAATTTTTGATGATTCAGCAACATTTCCACCATCTCCTGTCCATAATGCCTAAGGAAGGAAGGAAGGCGGGAAGGCAGGAAGGAAGGCAGGAAGGCAGGAAGGAAGGAAGGAGGAAGGAAGGAAAAAAGAAAGGAAAGTGAACAAAGGAAGAGTGTTTACAGAAGAGGCTGATGCCCAAACTCATCCGATGCAATCCTTGCATGAGAAGGCATTACCTACTCAGCAAAGAGAGAGATTTACCTCTGCTTGTCACTGCTCAGCGCTGTCAGCTGAATGCAAGAGACAAGAGGAGAATGTGGGGCAACATAAAAATACCATTTCACTCTGAAACCGTGGGTGTGCTTCTGTGGGATGGAAGGACCCCAGGGAACAAGCGAAACACATCTGCTTTGTTGTCAGAGCTATTAGCAGTGCCTTGCTGCCATTGCACAATGAGTTGCCTTTCTCTAACTGGCAGGGAAGCCAGGGCAAAACACCTCATACTTGCTTTTGATTATTCAATACTACATGTACACACAGGGGCAGCTAGTTGCCCTTGTGTTCTTGGCAGATATTAATGGGAATTGAGTCATCAAAGTAAGGAGATTTTGGTGGTTTGGGTTGATTTTGCCACTAGGAAAACACAGATTTCTTCAAGAAGAAATTTGGAGGTCATTGAGCCACAGATAACAACATTCTAAAAATCTGCAGAAGAGGTATAGAAAGACTGAATATGTTGGCTAAAGATCCCTGAAGTCTTTCTAAGAAAGTCTTACGTTAATGAGAAAGAGGTGCTTGGGATCCTTCAGTGATGAACATGGGCCAACACTTTGGCTTTTTGTTGTGCACCTAAGGCCAAACAAACCTGTGTGCCTGGCTGATCTGAGCTCTTTTGAGCTCACTAAAGAATCCTTCAAGTCACAGGAAGTTGGCAATGCTCCTTCTTGCTGGCCAGCCTCAGGTTACCCAGTACAGTCACTTCCCCAGACAACCCAGAGCAGTGGTCATAGCACCACGCCTGACAAAGTTCAAGAAGTGTTTGGAAAATGCTCTTGGGCACATGCAGTGATTCTTGGGGTGTCCTGCACATGGCCAGGAGCTGGACTCGATGACCCTGATGGGTCCCTTCCAACTCAGCGCATTCCATGATTCTATGACCCTTATCCACACAGTGAGGTAACTTCATATCTCCTTTGGTTCCCACTCTTTGGTGGTTTTACCCTTTCTAGCCAGACACCGAACAGTTTTCCTGTTTTAGGAGGTGGAATGAGGATCATTACCTTGTGTCCTTGTCACAGTCCTGAGCAAGCTTCCCTGCCACGTGCGCCAGCCTCTCAGCCCTGGGTGCGCCTGCGAGCGCCGTGACTCCGATTTTCTCCATCAGGGACAGGAGGAGCTCGGCCGCACACTTCCGCACCGGGACATGGCGGCTCCTGGAGAGAAGAGAGCAGACCCTGGGGCACAGGGAGGAGGAGGGACAGCAGCACAGGCCCTGGCCAGACAGTGTTCCCCGGCGTTGCAATTACATATGAATTTTTTAGAAATTAAAGACAACCCATGCTGAGCCATCAGAGGGCACCCACTACACAGAGCTGCAGCAGCAGGATTGAGGCTCTTTCCACCCATTTATCCCCAAATCTGCAGACCTTTGGAAAAAACAAATGCAGGGAAAACACGCTGTGGGGCGTGAAGTTGCAGAATATCCAGCAATGCACCCTGTTTCTTCTGAGAGGCTTGGCAAGGGATACACTTGAATGTTTTACCCTATTGCAAAGCTGAGGAAAGGGTGGCAGCCAGTTTAGCCAGGTTGTCCTCTTCTACAGAGTGTCTTGAGAACTATCAGGCCCAGCACCAACACTTAAGGCAGCATTTGCCTCAGCTGTCCCATGGCAGTCAGCCTGTGAAGGTGACTGCAAGGTGATTCCTCATCTCAAGACTGACATGAAACACCAGGCTGAATCGAAAGTAGAGCTCCGAGGCCAGGACAGTCATACAAGACTCCTTTTGGCAGGAGCTGCACCTGCTGTGCAGGCTGTGCCACCCCAGCACATTCTCCCCCATGTGCTCTACACCCCAGCAAGTACCCTCCTGATTTCTCAAGTTAATGGCATCATGAGGTTGCATGGTTTGTCCCAGGGCCTCTGTGGTTAGCGCTGTGAAATATCAAAGAACGCTCACAGCTGCAATTCCAGTTGTCCCTCTTCCCACAAAAGCACAAGGCTCTATCCTTAGCCTTTGCAGGCACTTGCACTTCCCCACCATTCACCGTGTCTAGGAAACTCTGACAGACTAGGAAAACTCCAGGAAGCAGCAGGAAGCTGAGTCAGAGGAGGTTTAGGTTGGATATCAGGAAAAAGGCCAGAAGCTGGATTTGATGGTCCTGATTGGCCCTTTCCAACTCCCCATACTCTACACTTTTGTGATTCTGTGAACTAATGGGCTGCATGCAGGAGGGCAGAAATGAGTGACAAGAGGAAAGAAGTGAGGTGGATTGGAGAATCAAGTCACTGAGTTCACAGAAGATGCAGGATACAGCACCCTTCCATCCCACCATTCCCATTCGTTCTCTCATCCCTTCCCTCACCCGCTCACTAGAAGGTGAAGAGTATCACTGAAAGAAGGAGAACCTACTGCAGTGCACTGTCCATGAGAGCAGTCATTGCTCGTGCAGGAGTCACATTGTTCACCATGATCCCCAGGGTCTGAGTGGCTGCTTTCTGAACAAACTCTGGGGAGTTCCGCACCACCCGGAGAAGGACCTGAGCAACCTCCTCCACCTCAGAGTCCATGTCCTTCTTGAGGATGGCAAAGAGCTCCCCCAGAGTGACGATTGCAGAGTAGGACACCTTTGAGCGCAGGTTGGTCACCTGGGGAAGTCATGAGGGGAAACATAAGAATCACCTTGAAAGGAAAACCTTAGACAAAAGTCCCAGGAAATGACAACACTTCTTGCTGTGTCCAGGAGAACATCAAAGCACAAGAAGAGCAGAAGAGCTCAAGTACAGAAAGGCACTTACCCTGGCACCAATTTCTGGCTTCACACCTGCTTACTGCAGGCCTGAAAATATTATCTCACCTAAAGCGTTCTACTTAGCCATCCTAGAATGTCCACTGCTTTGATTTTAGGCCCTTTTCTTTGAAAAGCAAAGAACCAAATTAAAGCAAGGGCTGCTTTCAAATCATAAAGGAACAAGTGATAAAGACAAAAGAGTCATGTGCTCCTGTTCAAAAAAGCAACACCAGCAGTTGAAGCACTCATCCAGGAAACAGAAAACACAGGCTCAGGTCTACAGACTAATTTGCAATGTTGAATTACAGCTCAGGCAGAGATTAGGACTCTGGAAATAATGCAATTTGTGTCTCAGTTTCTGCATTTGCACATTGCATTAGAATGGCACTTCATTCAAAGACAAGTGTCAGATAGCCAACTTACCAGTAAGTACAGCTACACGTACACACTGACCCTACAGATAGCTGACAGGCATTAGAAATACAAGGTCAAAAACCAGAAATGAAGGCAGTGCCTGAGCACACCCAGAGCACACCACCACTGCCATCAGGGTGAGGAACACAGTGCCTTACACCCTCACGTTGTTCAGCATGGCACTGGATGCATTGTGGGCACCAGAGGGAAGAAAAATTGCTGCTTGTGGCACAATACATGTCAATAAAATCTCAATGGCACCAAGGATATACATGGCTCCTGCAAATGTTGTTCCCAAATAAAAACATAGCCCTACAGCTCCACCAAACTCTGGGCCCAAGGACCTGGATATCATGAAATAGGAGCCACCAGCTGGAACAACACCGTTCATGGCAGTTGCACTCATTGATATGGTTGTCAACATAGCACAACAGCAGCAAGGCAAGCACATATCTACTCTACACACCGTGTATGAAGGATGGGGGACAATGCAGAACAGTGTTCTCACCTGGGTGGTAACTGCCCAGCAAACAGCATGAAGGCTACAAAGCAGGACTTCTGAATGGGAGCCAGCCAGCTGTTTGATGCTGAAGAGTCCCTTCTCCTTCAGCTCCCTGAAAGGCAAGGACCAAAAAGATTGAATTTTCTCTCCGCCCAAGAACTAGGCAGCACCCTCTGAAATGACCAGGCTGGCAGCTCAGTCAAACAATGGGAGGTGCCTTTCTAGGAGTACTTAATGAAATCGTGGAACTCCTTGCCACAGGATGCTGTGGCTGTCAAAAGCATACACAAATCCCAGAAGCAAATAGAGGGGTTTCTGAGTCTTTGCTTGGGGCCATTTTAAGAAGACAGCCTTTCTGAAATCTCTAGCACATCAAGTCCCTCTGTCACTGCTTCCTAGAAGCTGTGAGACCCGGCCATGCTGCTGTTTTCTTGTCACCTCCCTGGGCCTGTCCCTGAGACACAGTCCCATTGGCCTGTGACTGGGACATTTTCCTTCTTGCTCAGCCCCAGCAAGCATTTCAGCAGTGAGAGTCTGCACTGGCACTCTGGAGCTCAGTTCCCACTCTACAATCTGGGCCTGTCTGTCACCCCCTCCACTCCACCTCACGCACTCCCCAACAAAGCAGTACAATGTGCCAGAAGATTCCACACCTGGGCAGGAACAGTTGAAACTCTGGCTCTTCCCAAACCCCCTACCTAAAGCAAGC
The DNA here is from genome assembly GCA_017589585.1 of Phylloscopus whistleri. Taxonomy (NCBI): domain Eukaryota; kingdom Metazoa; phylum Chordata; class Aves; order Passeriformes; family Phylloscopidae; genus Phylloscopus; species Phylloscopus whistleri. Next base: position 37,060 of record JADMLD010000919.1, on the reverse strand, counting down.
CCCACAACAGCAACATGTTCTTTGAAGGTGCAAACCTTTGTGCAGGCCCTGAGCTACAGGAAGGTATGTGAGGCATCAGGGCTGCAGCCCAGGGCTGGCAACTGATCCCACGGCCACCCCTGAGTGTCTTCCGAACCCCCACACCTGCAGAACCTCTCTGCACCTCACAGGGCACCAAAGAGAAGTGGGGAAGAGAAAGGGCAAAGCAAAGGTGATTGCACAAGGAGATGCATCATGGCAGACTTTTCATTCTTATCCCTGTGCGAATGAAGCATCCACCGGTGAGTGGATGCTAACCCAGACATCGAAAAGACACAAAATATCACCTAACATTTGTAGGGTTATCACCTCTGAGCCTCCTTCTGTCTGTGTCTAATTTTGGGACACATTGTGACTCTTGACAAAACTTCTCAGGCCCATATGAAGCGTGAGAAGGAAAACGTTGAGTTCCAAAAGTGCAAGATTCCTAGAGGATTTTATTTCTTTTTCCTTCTTTTCTGCCATGAGCCCTTCAGGAGTAATGACAGGCTGAGGGACTTGGAAGCACAACTCAGTCCATTTCTCAGAAAGAGGAACTCCCTGGAGCTGCTTCTGGGACTCACATGCAGGAGGTCACAGGGAGACCCTGTCACCTGCCATTGCTGTCAGCAGTGGGAACAGAGAGAAATCTTACTCAGTCCCACTGAGGTGGTGCCCCAAGGCACCCAAGTCTCTACACTCCAAACTGCTGCCATCCTGCTTCTGGCTTCAGCCAGCAAATCATCTTGTCCTACAGCTTTCTCTCTTCCCTCAAGGTTTCCTTTGCAGCTCCATGGAGGAGCAGGCAAAGCGAGGAAACAGCACGGACCCGCTGCAGCTGGAGCACTGCTGCAGACCAAGGCCAAGGAAAGGCAGCTCTCACATCTTTATCCTCTCACTGCTCTGGAGTGGTTTCCCTAGTGCCCTTTGGCCCTCTGGGCTGTCGGGGCTCAGAGGCACTGCAAGATCCACTTCTAACCTCCCCTAACGCTAAGGGGGAGACAGAGTGAACGGGGCCTTTCTTACCAGTCATCACTGCCGAGCAAGGAGAGTGCCTCCAGCAAGGACTGCTGTGGATCAGAGGAGGCTGTGTCCTTCTGCCCATGCCCATAGAGCACCTCCTCACGGCGCTTGGCACCTGTAGCCGTCTGCGAGGTCACTGCAAGGAGAGGGTCAGCCCTGAGCGCTGCAGCCTGGGCAAGGCACCCGCCATGGAGCGGCTGCAGCCCCGTCTCCCAGCCAGGGCTCCATGGGCTACAAACTGGCACTGGCTCAGAGAATTCCCTGCTGTCTGGCTCCTTGGGCTCCTTGCTTTCTCCCAGCACCCCCGAGCTGGGCACAGCCCCAGGCTAAACCTGACCATTGCCCACACAGCAGCAGCTCCCAAGTGCCACAGGTACCACAGGCAGCGGCCGGTTCCTGAGGCCGCAGAGCTCCCACTCCCTGCGAGACAGCGCCGACCAGCAGGACTTGCTACCCCAGGAGGGAACCCCTCAGGTGCCTCTCTTGTCTCAGCGCCTTGGAGCCCCCAGCCCTCTGAGGACAGAGGCACTCTGCAACTCCCTGAGGAAAGACCTGCACCTGCCTCACAACAGCCCCAAGCCGAGCCTGAATGACCCAGCCCTGCTGGGCCCGGCTGAATCCCCACGGAGCAGCTACCAGGGACCAGCCATCCCTGACTCTTCACACCTGACAGCGCCTCTGTTTCCATTGATTTCAAATGTTCTAGGCAGCAGGCTGAGTGCACATACATTTTAGCCTACTCTTGGGAAAAGAGTCGTTTATGGATTTGGCTCTTTCCAAGCATCATGATTCTTTACTCTTTCAGAGGTACACACTGGCTGTACTTCAAAGATGCTGAGGTGAACTTTATTTCTCATCAGATGGACATGTTTGCACACTGTGCAGTGCCTAAGCTTTCTCTTGTGGAAAAATGCAATTTCCAGTCTAGACGGTGGATAAAAAGCCTTCCAAATGCACTCTGGGGATAAAAAGGTGCAAATACAGATGCAACTTGTTGGCAGATGCACTCTGTTGATAACCAATTTACAAGAGATGAGAAAATTTAGATGATAAATGCATTTCTTACGAAACCCATTTGTCACCAAAAGCACTGTCCATCTAAAATTTCATGTTGTGCACTCAAAAGCTCATTTTCTACTGTGTAGATGAAAGCATCTGAGCTGTCTAAAATGATGGAGAATAAATATTGCACACAATCTAGATGAACTGCTCTAGACTCTGTAGGGGTTTTGTCTACCTTGCCTGTTTGCACAAAGTAGGGAGGAACCATAACATCAAAACTATTCAGACAGGAGCTAATCTGGATGTCACTGATGTATCCCAGTCACTGACATCAGTGGTGTCACTGCAGAAGAACGTAGACACAAACATCTAGATCCAGTGTGAATGGAGAGCCCCGTCAGCCTAGTTCTGGTCAATTCTGAACATGGAAGTAGCAGCACTAGAAAAGAGCCTTCAAAGTGTCATTCCTAGGACCCTTCTTCTTATCTCACTCCACTTGGGATCATAGCACAGGCAGGCTACCCACAAAGGAGAGACAAGAGCCACCAGGGGCCATCTGCTGTGTATTTCCTGCAGGCAGCAAACAGCCTGGGAGCACCAGCCAGTCCTTCCTGGTTGTCATCTGCTACACACGGCCGCTGTATTTGGGTGGGGTGGCACGGGAGGCACTGCTGGTTCCCTCCTGGCATTGAAGGCCGAGGGATGGCGGCAGCGTGGAGCCATTGGGCACTTCTGGGAGCAGCAGCACGACTGCACCAAGCTGCTGACTGCCATGCAGAGACAACCCTTGCTGGGACAGCAGAAAAGCTGGCTGCAGAGCCAGACAGCAGCACTGGCAGAGGGCCGAGATGGTGAGTGGACAACTGATCGTGGTGCTACTCGTAGGTGCATGGTGAGCACAACCTGGCAGACTGCCCTGCAGCTCATCCCTGCAGTTACAGCTGCCTCCTGGCACCAGTGCTGTAGTTTGGACTATCAGGGTGGGCAAAAGCCAGAGCTTAGGCCTTTACCACTACTTTGTTCAGCTCAGCTTTCCAGTGAATCTCCAAGAACCAACTGCTCCAGTACAACCAAGCTGGAGCAACTCCAAAGTAGATTTGCTGTTCATCCTCAGGACAGGCTATGGACCCAAGATCCCAGCCGTGCTGGCTGAGGCAGGAGGCAGTTTGTGCTCCTTGTGCAAGGAAAAACCCGTGTGGGAAAAAGCTGCCACGGAGCAGGCTCACCTGAGGAGTTGTGTGGGAAGCTGCCATCCCCATGGGTGATGGGCGTGTTGGGCAGTAAGGGCACATTGTCCTGCTTCCTCAAGACCTTCTTCTTCAAGGCAGTACCAGCGTGTTTTCTCTGCACACTGGAAGCTGTGCCGTTGACAGGCGGTAGGCTAAAGCCTGCAGGGACCAAAGAGGAGCTTGTAAGTGGAGGGTGCTGCAGAGGGTGATGATGAAAGGGTCAGAAAACTTGCTGGAGTTGGGTAATGTCTCTTTGTCATCCCAAAGAACTTCAAGTATAACACTGGCACACTAACATGGGACAATGATCACAGAATCACAGAATCCTCAAAGAGTTTGGGTTGGAAGGCACCTTTAACCACCATCTAGTGCAAGCCCTGTGAGCAGGGACACCTTCAGGTTCCTCAGATCAGGTTCCTCAGAGCCCCTGGGAAACTGGCCTTGAATACCTTCAAGGATGGATCAACAACAGCTTCTCTGGGCAAAGCCTCCAGCATTTCATCCCCTTCATGATAAAAAAATTCTCACTAATATCTAATCTAAATCTACCCTCTTCTAGTTTAAAACCAAATTGCAGTGATGCTTCCTCTAAGAAACAAGGAAACCCCAGTATTGCTTTGCTTTTGTTTTCCTGTTTCAGAGGCTGGCTGGGGAAGTTACCAACAGAAAGTGCAGAGAACCTTGAGTGATGCCCTAGGGCTGAGTGCTGCCTCCTAAGGTCCCTGCTGCCAGCTCACTCGCTCGGGGCAGTGCACAGGGCACTGCAGCCACAGCCCCCAGCCAGGATTCTGTCAGGAATGCTGGGGCTCCTGGGGCTACAACAGAAGCACTGGCTTGGGCCTTCAGCACATCTCTACAGTGCCTGCTCTGCAGCAGGGAGTGGTGCGAGCAGGATCTCTGGTGTTTTCATTAGAAAGAGTCGAATTTTGTTTCTTCCAGGTTGCACCTTGGTTGAAAAGCATTCTTTTGGACTCACCTTCCCTGGAGGCTGCTCTCCAAGGAGAGAGTCTGAAGCCCCAGTCAACTTTGCAAGACCGAATTTTCTACTCTGAAAGACTTTAGAGGCAAAGGTGGGAAGCTGATATTCTGCTACTGACTCAGTGAGACCATGCACAAAACATTTCATGCCTCTGTATTTTTCTTTGGGGGATGGAAGTAAATCCCATGCAAGCTTCCCCTCCGATGCAAACAAAACAACCCCCCAGTCTGATTGCAACACTGTGCAAAGGGCAAGCTAGTGGTCAAAAAGGACCACCAGTGTAGCCACCACTTACTTGCTTCAGCTGCATCCCCAGGGTCAACTGTCTGTGGAGGCAGCTGCAAGGACATTCCCATTTGGCTCCTTCTCTTCATCTCTTTCTCAAAAAGCTCCACGTCCTTCTGGTCTAAGTTCTCTTGAGCCAACTTGCACAATGCAGCATGGATCTAGTTGCAATGGAAATACATCACAGACTGTAAGCAGAGACACACCAACCAGACACAAGATCTCCTCAGGAGCACAGAGTTCACAGAGTGCCATAGTCTTTCATGCGGCTCCACAGACGTTCCAGTAGTTTCGGAAGAATGTCTCCCGTCCTCTCCTTGGCAATTGCACACACTCACAGTGAGGTGGAACTCTTTAGTGCCACAACCTTACACTGCTCCAAGTGCAACCTGTGTCAGGAAGCCGTGCTTGAAGCATGAAAGTCATAGGAGTGCTCCGAGACAGATGAAGAGCTCCCATGGCCAGTGAGCAGGTAGTTCAGCTCCTACAGGCCATGGCAGGAGAATAAAAACCATGTGCAACATGCAGCAAGGAGGGGCAATTAGCTGGTGCTTAACACTCATGGCCAGAAATTGCAGCTGTTTCTCACTTCCTGGCTTCTGAAGGACTCAGCTCCGAAGGACTTGGTCCCTGAGACCAGGAGACCGAGAGGAGGAGTCATGTGAAAACAAGTTGCAGAAACATTGATGTTAATGAGAAGAAAAACTGAGAATCAGAGGGCTGTGTGATACAGCCAGAAAGGTAACCAGGAAAAAGCAAAGGAAGGTAACCAGGAAAAATCCAGCTCTCCCATTTTATTTGGCAGCCTTGCTTGCACCCAACGTTAGAATCTTTGCTTCTCTGCTTCCAAGGGTTCACTCTGCCCAGTGTTCACTGATGTGCAGCTTGCTTATGCCATTCGGAACTTCTCAAAAACACCCTTTGCATATGAAGCATGCTTCTGGCATGAGCTTAGCACCATCTCCAAACCACTGTTTGTCAAGGTCAAGTGACCTTGACACCACTGGAAATAGCCAAGCAATTGCTCTGGAGCTGTCAAATATATTCCCAAGAGAATCCCCACCCCCCAGGAGTGGAAGATTATGATTTTCAGTGACATTTTGGGCCAAGCACCAAACAGCCACTGGAGAGGAAGTCGGCTCATCCCTGTCCTTATCCCTTACCTTTCCAAAGGCATCCCTCAGCTCTTCGTCACTGCTAAGACCAGGACTGGTGGGATGATCCATCTCCTTGGCTTGGCTCCATGGGAGGCCTGGCAATGGAAGCAAAGGTTCGTGTAAATTTCTGCCAGACTTCAAGCCCACAGAAACACCGTGCTGGGCAACAGGCAGGACAGGTTCCAGATTGCAGAGCTCTCCTAAGACACAGATTGTGTATGAGAGCAGCAAGGTACATATGCCTACATGACATTACTCTGTTGGCCAGCAGACTGAAACCTGCTGCATGATGAAGGCCTCAGCCCCTGGATGCTGGGGAGCCTCTGTGTTTGATAGAGAAGGGCAAAGATGGAGATTGCTCTTGACAGAGATTCTTATCTGCCCTTATGCTGATTTTAATAAACATCTTCTTTCCGGTTCCTAGAAGAAGTCCCGGGTTCTAATGCCTGTGTGCATTTAGATCAACATTTTCTTCTCTTTGTTAGAACACTTTAGAGGACATTAAAAGAAAAGCTTGGGATTGCAGGAGTGTCACCCAAACATGAACCATGTTCTTGACACTAGATAATTTGTCTTCCCCAAGGATTTTCATTCTAAGCTGTGAGAGATTGGGCCACTTTCAGCCAGGCTGACTAAAGGCCGATTTTCTTAATGCGAGTAGAACAATGTAGCTCATTCTGAAGTACTCTCCAGCAGAACTGTTAAAATTCAGAGAAAAAATAATTCTATGCAACAGCTTCTCAGAGGATAAAATCAAGTGGCAGCGAAGTAGGAAAAAAACCAATGTCTTAAATCTGGATTTTTTTGCCCCTGCAGACTGGTCAGCTTAATAATAAAGGACAGTTAGATACGGGCTTTGAGGAAGGAGGGCAATTCCGGGTGGAAGGCAAGCCTTGGAAGGTAAGAGCATCTGGGAAACTACTGACCCTGACCAGCGTAACCTCCTTGGGACCACTGCAGTCAGTCAGGCCTGCAAAATGGACATGCAACGTGTAACAGAGGCAGCAATGCAAAACTGAAGCGTCTGAAGGTCCATATTCCATGGAACAGCCTTCCTGGAAACATCTAAATAGCTGCCCAGGGAAACATGCTCTTGCCACTTGAGGCAGGCCAGAGGGACAACCTGACCCACATTCACAGAGCTACCACAGGAACACCCTGGCCTCTGGGCCGCCCTGGGACAGCAGGGAGCCCAGAGCCCTGTGCTTGCCACAGATGGCTCAGCTGCACATGCACCCTCCTGCTCCTCTCCCTGCCCCACAGCTGAGCATCCCCACAGCTACACGGGGCACTGGCAGCAGCACAGCTCATTGCAGGGGGCACATGCAGGGCAGAACTGCTCCCTGGGAACCTGCACAGGCTCTCTGGGCTGGCACAAGACCCTCCCGCTTGCCACAGAGAGGCCCAGCTCCCCCCTCACCTCTGTGTGGGGCTGAGCCATGCTCGGCCTTCACCTTGTCCTCCTTGGCAGTGACCCTGGGGGCAGCGCTGCTCAGCTGCCTCTGCCGGGACTGCTGGGCCAAGGCCCCCTGGGCAGGCCGGGAGCCCAGACCTCCATTCCCAAGGCTGGGCTCCTGCACATAAGTCTTCATGCCAAACAGCTCAGCGAGTTTCCTTGGGAACAGAGGCATCCCGGGTCCTATCCTACACCAAGAGCTCTTTCCTTTCTTCCTCTGGGTGTTTGTTGTAGACTCAGAAGAAGCTGTAGATCAGGTACAAGAGGAGAAGTGAGCTAACTGAACTCATGCCTTTAGAATCAACCCATCTAATGGGTGAGGAATTCGAAGGGCATTTCAGTTACTGAAAAGATTGGTTGGTTTCTTGTTTTTCCTGAAACAAGCATCAGTTTAATTTCTCTGAACAATATGGAGCTGGCAAGTCAGGAGAAAAGGGTTCTACCACTTTCTGCGTTGCCTGCTGCCTCTCCACTACTACAGGATCCCTTTCCTTCCAAACAGTTTGAAACTCACAGTGGCCTCTAGAATTTGACACTGTCTAGGAAGAACTTGTTTTCAAAAGGACTTTTCAAGGCCTTTGCTTCTGGATCTCGCACTCAGTTCTAGGTATGGTCTTGCACTTTTGAGCATGTTTATATTACTCTTTACAACAAGGGAAGTGCTGGGACACAAACATTGGCACCACCTGTTAGAGGCAAAAGAAGCTTTGCTTTCCCCATTAGATGTCCCCAGTATTCTGTGAGCCTGTATTTGAAGGGAATGAAGTGGTCATCCAAATGTTCCACTTTTGCTCTGCTTACCTGTTCCAGGGGTTTATGGCCTGCTTTCTTTTCTGCAGAGACACCCAAACCCAACATAAACATGACCTGCCTCAAAACATCTCTGATCGTGGCTAATACTGACAATTCAACATTTTCTTAATGGAATAGTAGAGGTCATTCTGAAATACTCTCCAACAGAGCTGTAAGAACTAAGAGAACTAATACTTTAGATGGCTTCACAGAGGATAAAATCACATGGCAGTCAAGCTGGAAGAGAGGAATACTTGTCTCGAAACTGCATTCTTTCACCCTGTAGAATGTTCTCGTCAGTAATAAAAGCAAAACAGGTAAGGTTTAGTGAGAGAAGTCATTTCTAGTCCAGAATTATTTCAGCAAAAATGTCACCTTACCTACTGAGCAATACTTCTCCCTAGCTGTATTCAGCATTCCAGCTGCATAGCAGCAATTAAGGAGCATTTCCAAAGGAGCCCTACCCAGGATTTGGCAGAACTAACCTGGAGCAAAGGGACCAGGGCATCTGATCCCTTTTTCTGCATCATCAAAATTATTTCTTCAAGTCTCATCTCTGCTGTCATTACACACCCAGAGATGCCAAAGGAACAACAACAGGCTTTCATGGAGGCTTTCAGTTTGAAAGCATTGGCTGGCACGGATGCACCAGGGACCGCATTTTGTCTGGCACAATTCCACTTGTCACGGATCAGGCCAGGCAGCGATGGGGGACAAGGCAGAAGGCATCTCCTCCCACAGCCTCAGCCTGCAACACTGACACAGGCAGAGGGAGTCGGGGAAGAGATTTGTCATCCTGAACCTGCCATAGGTGCTTTGGCCTTGTGCTGTCAGAGGATGACAAACTCAGACCCTGCAGAGGCTGCATCCATTTGAAAGAAGTCTCCTTCTCTCTAACTGGAAAAATCACAAAGACTTCCTGTCAGAGGAGGTTTCCCTATTTCTCCCAGTGCAAAACCAGGCAATGTGCATGAATCTCCTTCACATCTCCAAGGGTTCAGCTCAGCAACAGCCCCAGGGAAAGACCTTCTCCTTCAAGGGCAGGAGGAAGGAGTGGGAACAATTCTCATTTCATGCTCAGTGCCTTCTTCTTCTCTACGAATTGTGACACTAGAAAGGCTGCAGGGAGATACAAGGCATGTGCAGGATGGAGATGAGTTTTTCCTTTTCCTGCGCTGAGTTTCCAGGGCCCCAAGGTGCCACTCCAGCTCCTGCCACGCAACACTTCACGCTGGAGGAATTTTCCCTGCACCAACCACACCACACTCCCAGTGACTGGGCTTGGGGAGAGTCCACTGAGCCCGTCAAGGAAATGAAATAAATTTAAAGAAATTTTTAAAAGAATGGTTTTTAACCAAGCTTTCAAAATGTCACCCCTGAGTCTCGATTCCAATGGTCATTTTAGGACAGACATGCCCTGTACCTACCTGCATGGTCAGAGTCCTTCTCTCTGCTTCTGCTGCTGGATCTTGGCCTTGAGAAAATGGAAGACAAAAGAACATGTGAGGAGGTAGAAAGGGAAGGGAGAGAATGTGCGTACCATGAAAAGACACAAACCTTCTTAGCGTGATCTCTCCTATGAAAAAGGAAATGCAACACAAAACCCCAAGAAGATGCAAAGCTGATCAATTGTCCTCAAGCTTTTGGTTGCTGCATTCAGACAGAGCAGGCCAAGCTCCAGCTGAAACACAGCAGTCATTCCTCCACTTGCATCATCACTCCCCAGTTCTGCTGTCTCTCCCTTTGCAGCCAAGTGGCTCCTACAGCCTCTCGGAAGCAGCAAGAGCTGCTGAGCTGAGACACAAGTCTGTATGGAGGGCAGCTCCTTTTGGACTGCTGCCCAAGCTTGACTTTGCCTGCTCAAGCCTTACCCTGGTGACAGCCTCGTGCTCCATGTGGTCAGAGCACTGCTGTCTCCTGAGGATGATATTACACCTCCTTGCTGGTTCAAGAAGGAAAAGGCTTTTTCCAACTCAGCTGCTAGGTAAGGATATGCAGATTGCACTTTAAAAGTGACCTACCAAAGCTTTTCAATTGCAATGCTACTTCTGTGACTCCTTCTCTATTGTTATCACTTGGGTAAGCTTGACAGCTCCATTTTCTCACACATATCCAAGCCATTATCTTTCCATCAGGTGATGGAAAGATCCCTGTGACTCTTCTCCAGCACCTTGCCCTCTTTGATCTTAAGCCCAGATCAAAATATTAAACAGCGATCCCATTGTACATCTACACCCCAAAGCTTATCTGGGATCTCATTCCACAGTGGAGGCCCAGGCACAGAGAAGTTACGCCTGACGTTTACAGAAGCAGCACCTGAATTTGCAAACACCTCTAAAGTCGCCGATATTTGCCCACACATATTCTCGTGGCTGCAGAAGTTGACAGTCAAGGATCACGCTATTCAAAGATCTGCAGGATGCAGACCCATGCAGTACAGTTCCCAAATGACACCACAAACATTACAGAGGGAATCAACAGCCCAGTCCAGCAGAGGACCTGTCTAGAGGTGCTTGTAAGCCCTGCCTCCTCTTCCCCACCGCCACCACTGCTCTTGGGGCAAATGGTGTTGGGGCTGACATTGTGCTGGATCCTCACAAATGGGCAAAATGGTGAATACACTGAGGTTTGCCTAAATCCATGGGGGAGCTAACTGTGCAAAATAACCTCACAGGACAGCAAGACGGAGGTGAACAGCACACTGGAGCAGCAGACACCTTGGCTCACCTCATCTCCCGGGACTCTTGGACACCTAGCTGTGCAGAGCTTTGCAGAGACCCTGCAGCACAGCCAACACGGGGACTTTCTGCCTTGCCTATAGGGGGGATCAGAGGCGGTCCCAGTGACCCCTTCTTCATATCCCCACCACGGGAATCCAGCAAGGAAGCCTGGAAGGAGTAAAACACGGTGCTCAGATCAAGCATCCAGCCTTGCCCCCATTCATGCCTCAAGACGTTTAGCCATGCTTGAAACTCAGGCCTGGCAGGAAGAGACAAATTAAACTGATGGAGCAGCTTGGCCCAGGATGGGGAAAGGTGGCCTAGGACAGGGAAGTGGTGAGGGAGAGACCATGTCACACATTTGGCACCTCACTCCTTGTGCTCACTTCTCTGCAAGTGTGGCTACATTCCCAGCTGGCATCCACATGTTTGGCATCAAGATGTTCTGGGGTGCCACTGCCTCCACTGGCCTTTGGACTTTGGCATGGGAATGGGTTTAGATCACTATTCTCTCCCTGTCCCTAAACCACCTAAGAGACAGTGCTGATCTCCAGCCAAGTCCCCACAAAGCACTTCTGCAGGATGCCAAAACCTGCTTTTCTCAAGCCTCTCCTTTCTTCTGCTGCTGCCCTTCCCTCCTACAGTTCCCCAGCAGCCTTGGAGCCCAGAGGCTGCTGAGCTCTCGGGATGCTCGGTGCTCTCCAGCTCCCACCCATCCATCATCTCAGGCTCACTGGCATTTTGGCAGTTCCCCAGAGCTCCCTGCCCTGCTGCTCTCTGGAAGGTCTCTGCCTGTCCAAGTTGCTGCAGGGCCCCCACGCCATGGCCAAGAAGGGGGATGGAGGCAGCGAGGGCAGATGCACACTTTTCCTTAGTATCCCACCATTTCTGGGACAGCTAAAGAGCCAAATCAGGACTTGTTCAAACTTCAGTGAATGGGCCAGCTCCTGTCAGGGAAAAGGTCTCCAAGCTCTGCCCACAGCACGTAAACTGAAAATCTACCACACAGGACTTAGCTTGGGCTCCTTACCTTACGTCCTTTTCCCTCTGAACTCAGCTCCTGTTTTTTCCTGTTGTCATCATCATAGCTGCTGCCCTTTTTCCCATTCTCCTGCTCTCCACTGCATGCCTTGATTGGCTTGGTGGAAGGAGAGCTTGGGCGGATGGGGGGCAACGGCTTGGAGGGAAGGAGCACAGAGGGACTTTGCAGGGAAAACCTCCTGGCAAGACGGTAGCCAGTCAGGCCTGCAAGGTGGAGACACAAAATGTAACAGAGGCCACAATGCAAACCTGAAGCATCTGAAGCTCCATATTCCATGGGACACATTTCTTGGAAATGTCTAAACAGCCGCCCAGGGAAACATGCTCCTGCTGGCAGTCACTTAAGGCAGGCCAGAGGGACACCCTGACCCACATCCACAGAGCTACCACAGGAACACCCTGGCCTCTGGGCCGCCCTGGGACAGCAGGAAGCCCAGAGCCCTGTGTTTGCCACAAATGGGTCAGCTGCACATGCACCCTCCTGCTCCTCTCCCTGCCCCACAGCTGAGCAGCCCCACAGCTACACGGGGCACTGGCAGCAGCACAGCTCATTGCAGGGGGCACATGCAGGGCAGAACTGCTCCCTGGGAACCTGCACAGGCTCTCTGGGCTGGCACAAGACACCTTCTCCTGCCACAGAGCAGCTCAGCTCCCCCCTCACCTCTCTGTAGCCTCAGCCATGCTCACAAGTGAAGGAATGTGTTAGTTGATCTCCCACCTTTATCATCAACACCTCTAATGGGTGGGGCACTCAAGCATTTCTGCATTATTCAGAAAATTTCCTTGTATTTATTTTTCATGAAACTTGTCTGTATTTAAGTTCTCTTAACAGTATTGAGTTTGCAGGTCTGAAGGGAAAGGTGGAAGGCTCCCATGAGAAGATGGGAAAAATGATTCCTTCTTGAGGCTGACCTTCTGTGAATACCCGGTAAACACCCACAGAGCTGTGCCTGCCATTTCTGCAAACCACAAAGACCTCTCAGCAAGCAGGCTGGCCTCATTGGTGTTTCTAGAGCACAGTAATCCCATCCTCAGCGTTGGACATAATCAGCTAGCAGGGGAAGAACAGGAAATTTATCTGTAGCGAGATCCAACATTGATGGCAAAGAAAGAAACAGGACTCGCTTCTCATGACCATGTCCAATTTGTGGTCAGCTGTGGCTGACCTGTCCCTGTCCTGGCTGACACTAGGAGTGATTTGGCTACTGCCAAGAAGGAGACAGCAGAGTAAACTAATGATAGAATGTTGTGATGCCATGGGCATCCTTGCAGGATCATCAGTAGCTGTCAGCCACCTTCTCTGACACAGAGACAGCACTGACCACCAGAGACTGGGTTTTCCCTGAAATGGAAATTCCCTGAAATGGATTTTTTCCCATTTGGCTCAGGCCTTTCAGCTCCTTTCTACCCTCACCTTTTCCTTCAGCGGTCTTTCCTTTTCCATGGAAATCCATGTTTCAACCCGTGCTTCTGCCCCGCAGAAGTGTCTGGGTTTGAATTTGGGAATGCTCTCAGAGCAGACAGCGATGGGAGCTTGGTACCCAGCCTTGGAACGAGGTCGGGTGACTCCAATCGCCAGCAGTCGGCACAGAGAGGCAGAGCCAGAGGCGTCTCCTGCCGCTGTGTCCGTGCCAACCGCAACCTTCACCACCTCAGTGCGGGGCTGCCCCTTTGTGACGCGCTGGCCCGTGGTTCTCTTGTTTCCATGGCTGCAAAACCCCTACCCCAACTCCGTTCCCTTCCCAAGGGCAGCCAGCCCTAGGCCCAGCCAGGCCAGGCCTGAGCGTCTGACACTGTCTAGGAAGTAGACGTTTTCCAAAGCTACTTCTCAAGGCCTTTCTTTCTATAATTCCCACTCAGTTCTGGGTTGCAGCTTGTTGGCATGGGATTTTGTTTATTTCTCTTCACATCAAAGTGGTGGGACACAAACAATGGCACCGGGCGTTGGAAGTAAAAGAAGCTTTGCACTCCCCCATAGACAACCTCAGAATTCAGTTGGCCGACATCTGTAGGGAACAAATTGACCACCCAAACGTTCCACTTTTCCTCTGCTTCATTGTTCCATGGGTTTATTCCCTGCTTTCTTTATTAAAGAGGCACCCAAACCCAACAAAAACTTGATCTGCCTCAAAACATTTCTGATCTTGCTAGTTCCTGACAAATCAAAATTGTTTAATGGAAATAGCATGGGACAGGTCAGTCTGAAATACTTTCCAACAGAGCACTTAAAACTAATCATGCTTGATTTGGCAGGACTAAACTTGAGCCAAGGGACCAGTGGGTCTGGTCCTCTTTCTGCATCAGCAAAATTAGTTCTTCAAGTCTCATGTCTCCTTTCTATTCCAAGAAGCTTTGCACTCTGCATTAGATGCCTCCAGTATCCAGAGGGCCGATATGATCTGTGTACCTGTAGGGTGTCAATTGGCCATGCTAAGTTCTCCTTCATTGTGGCATGGCTTTATTCTTTCCTGCAGACACACCCAAACCCTACATTACAACACCTGCCTCAAAACAATTCTCATTGTGACTGTCCCTGAAAGTTCAAAACTGTACTCAGAGCGATTCCTGTTCCTGCTGACAGGCTCCAAGGCTGGGCTCTCACTCGCATGGAATGAAGAAGAGCTGCAGCACTTGCTAGCAGCTCTGGGATCTCACTTTGATCAGCGCTTTGAAGCCAGCTTTTGCACACACTCTGCCTCCCTGAGCCGAGCAGCATTCCCGGGCATTGGCACCACTGCTGCAGGCCAACCTCCTCCAGGCACAGCTGCAGGAACGAGATTGCAACAAGTCCTGGCTCAAGGAGTCTCCAGTCTCCTGCAGCGCTTCACCTGCTGTGGAATCATCTGGCGCTGCCGTGGGGGGAGCAAAGGGGTGAGGGGCTCTTTGCAGATGAGGGTCTCCTCCATGTGCTGCTGCTCACTGGGCCTGATACAGCTGCTGGTGCCTTCCCCTGCAGCCGTATCTGGAGCCTGTCTGGAAAAATAACACTGCCAGTGCAAGTGACAGGCAAGGATCCCTGCCATGGCCCTGCCCACAGGGCATCCTGCCTACCAAACTACTCCACCCAGGTGGTGTTAGACAACATAAAAATGCCTTCACACGATGCATTTTCCACATTCTGGCAAAATCATGGCCATACAGTCCGCATGTTGGAGGCAGACTGCTGTTGGCAGAATGGGGAAGCCCCAGCAGCTGCTCTCCCCATGGCTGGATGGCCATGGCAGCAGAGGCAAGTCTCTCACCTGCCCACTGCTCTGGGACCCAGTGCTTTGAAATTGTTCCCACTGAACTCAGGCTGCTGCTACAGCAGCAACATCACTGTCTTGGTTTTGAAAGACAGGTAACTGCCAGGGAAAGCTGGAGTTTCCCTTGGGATGGAGAATGCAAACCCCTCACCCCCTCCAAATTCTAATTTTGCAATTAAGGGCTTTCAGGCAAAGATTTGGGAATAGGAGTAACAGTTCTTTACTAAGAATATTAACAATACAAATGTAGTAGAAAGAAAACTACCCAACCAAACAAGCAAACAAACAAACAACAATCCTAGAAAACCCTGACAGAGTCAGAGCTACAACCTGACACCCTGTTGGTCAGGGTGTTGGAAGCAGTCCAAAAGTAAGTCTTCCTGGAGTGGCAGATGTGGTTCTGTTGGGGCAGAGATGATCTTGTAAAAAAGGGTCCAGTGATGGTGAGAAGGGTCCAGTCTTCCTCTGGGAATTCAGTGGAGCCAGATACTTTGTGTTCCTGTGTCTCAGTTTTTATTTAGAAATGGTTGGCTCCCCCCACTGGGTGGAGCATCTCACAATGGGATGATGGAATGTGGATGATGGCTTGTGGATGTTCGATTGGTGAGCCTTAATGGCCCATTAGCAGAAAATGTCCCCCTGGATGGAGGATGGGTGGTGAAAGAGATAAGAAACACTGCCCCACCTGGTTTTAACAGTTGGTCCATTATCAGAAGGCATCCACCCCCTCCCCCCAGAGTTACAAGAGATAAAGAAAAACATCTCCCCAGCTGCTTTCAACAGATGAAATAGAAATACACATTTTTGGTTCCATAATCCAAGACAATCCCCCGTGGGAGGATCGGCACTGGATGATCCCCAGTGACTCCCACTGGGCAGAGCCCTGGTGATCCCTGTTGGGAAGACACCTGGCTGGGGGGGCTCCACAACTTCCTGTCTCCCTGTGGGCACCTGGATGAACGCTGGGGCAGGAACATCCATCGGGACACAGATGGACCTTAGGAATTCCTTGGGGAGAGTGGATTTGTTGACTTTCAACCCCAGAAAATCTTTTGTGTTCAATCCTATCTTCTGGGGCATCAAGGAATGCTGGATGGTCTTGGAGGTCTTTTCCAACCTATTACCCGAGGGCATCTTCCGCAGCCAGATGGTGATGATCTGGGGCAAAGATCAAGGTTTTGGAGACAGTGGGGTGGAAACCCCTCCAAAAAAGGTTCTTCCCTCCCACCCAAGCACATGGATCCTCAGCTGGCACGGACACAGAAATCCTTTTCTTTTGCCCTTGATTTGCTTTTCAATTCTTTTCATCCCTTTAAAAAAATCCGGGTATGGATTTTTTTAAAAAAATGGGGTAAAAATAAGGTCATTGAACTAAGACCTGGGTGAGGACATGGGAGAACATAGACATGGAGAGTGACGTGGAGACACATGGACATGAAGGGGGATGTGGCTATTCATGGGGACACAGGGGGACACAGGCTCAGATGGACATGTGGGGGCAATGACAGGGATGGAAACCTGGCAGGGAGACAGCCATGGGTGAGGACATGGTGGGACATGGCCATGGCCAGTGCCATGGGGGGAACTTGCAGGGGCTGTGGGAGATGCTGGGTGTGAGGGAGTTGAGGGTTCCTGGGAGGGACTTGGGGCTTGCTGACGGCTTTGGGGACCCCAGGCTGAGTGGCTCCAGCAGCACTGGGAGACCCTGGTGGAGGTTCTGGGGCAGCTGCTGAAGGAGCCCCTGACATGGAGCCCCAGCCGGGCATTGGGGTCCTGGAAGGGAATGAACGTCCTTGTCCCCAGGAGGGAAATCCCAGCAGCCCCAGGGTGTTGGGGACAGCTGAGAGGCCACAAGAGGGAGAGGAAAGCGTGACAGAGCTGTCTCTCTCCAAAACTGCTCCCCAAAAATCCCCAAACTCATGGATTCTTTGCAGGAAAAAGCTGCCAGGAGGTGCCTGAATTAAGTGAAAGGGGGGATGGGACCCCTAGACTGAGCAGGAGGGGCCTGGAACCCCCAAAACCAAGCACGGCGGAGAGCGGTGGTGGATTGCAGGGCAGTAGGGAAGGGCTGGAAGAGCGAGGAAAAGGGAGTGCTGGGACCCCTAAAGAGTGGGAGAGGGGGTTGGCACCCCCAAATTGTATTGGGGGAAGTCCTGCTCCTCCTTTCTAATTCCTGGGATGGAGCCAGGGGAGGTCGGGCTGGGGCAGCGCTGGGCTCTTGTCCCAGCCTGGGCACCCCCCATGAGCCCCCTCCTCAAATTCCCCTGGCATCTTTGAGGGGTCTTGGTGCCTTTTGGGGTTTACTGGGTGCCATGTTGGGGTTCTGGTGCCTCCCAAAGAGTCCTCAGAATGGAGTGACACTCGGGGGACACACAGGGGTCCCCATTCCTGATCTGTCCTGGGACTGGCTCTGCCCCCCTCAATCACAGCCCTCTCCAGTGTCCCCCAGAAATGGGACTGGGTCTAACTGGGAAGCTTTATTGGGAACACTGGGAGCAGCCAGGTGGGGACAGAGTGACAGTGGGGCTGGAGGGACACACGATCCCCCCAAAAATCAGCGTGGGGACAGAGCGGGGGTTCCTGGCCGGGCCCAAGGCCACGGGGAGGGGCTGCAGCTGCTGCTGGCTCAGGAGCTCTGTTGGCAGAGAAAAGGGGGTGACACCGGGCTGGGGGGCCCTGGGGGGAGCACACACACTGCAGGGGAGGGGGGACACGACCCCCAGGACCCCCCCTCACCTTCCTGCACAGGTAGAAGCCAAGCCCCAGTGCCAGGAAGATGAAGCTCAACACGAAGCCCCCAGTCCCTGTCAGCATCTTGCTGTGGGCAGCACCCAGCGGCATCTCTGGGGGGGTCCGCAGGGGTCAGGACCCCCCAAAACCTTGCACAGACACCTGGAATGGTGTCACTGTCAATTCCATTGGGAAATGGGGCTGGTCGACATATGGGGCCCTCTGTTCCTCTCAGAAGGCAGTCACCCACTACCACCACCCTTCTTTTCTTCTTGATGTTAGAGGCAGTAATCCGACTTACAGATGAATCATAATCAGGAGGTGTCACACACGACACAAAGAAATGACACCCACACGCTGAGACGTCCCAGGTAGAAAAGAGGCAGTTTATTTACAAACTTCAACATTTATAGAATTCCAGCAGTGTCCAGGGATTGGAGGAAGAAAATCTTCCTTTTCAACCACACTGGGCAACCCAACAGTCCATCAACAGTCTTCTCCTTATGAGAAGAATATAAACATGGTTATACCGTTACAATAACAATAAAGTTGTTTACGTAAAATCATGTCTGGCTCCATTGCAAAAGGTAAACACAGAAGGCTAAAACAGAACGTTAGAAAAACTTCTCCAAGAGACAGAGGAGAACAGCAAAAACCCAGACAACATCTCACCCTTTTTCCATTTAAAAAAAGAAAAGAAAAAAACGAAAAATGAACAATGTTAAAAAGGGAAAAATATGAACAGTGTTCAGTGTCCAGTCACGGAGGAATCATCGGAGCGATCACTCACGTTGTCCGCATTGGAGTCATCACCCGATGATCCATCCACTTGATGACTTTCAGTTTGGTCAGGGTTTCCATTTTGCCTGTTGGCCGGATTCTGTCTCTGCGGTCACAGGTCAGGACGAACACACTTCGAAGGTACCCAGTGTACCCCAGTATCTGTGACTACGCTGGCATACCCACGCCCCAAAGTGAGGAGGTCATAGGGTCCTTCCCACTGTTCGGTGACTAAATTCTGCACCTGAACCTTTGGTCGAGGCTGATGTGTCTCGCCCGAACTCTGCAATGAGAAGTGATGCTTCGAAATGACAGGATTATTTGAGTTCTGTGGCACCGTAAGGTAATTGATGGTGTACAAAGCTTTTGCCAACCATGTGGGGTTTCACCCTGCATTCCCTGTTTTTGTTTTTGAAGAACCCGCTTCAGAGTACCATGAGCACGTTCTGCAATAGCTTGACCAGTCGGAGAATGAGGGATACCAAGCTTGTGTGACACACCCCACGACAGCAGAAACTGCTGCACCTTCCACGAGGCGTAAGCAGGACCATTGTTGGCTTTACAGCAGAAGGTGCGCCTAGAACGGCAAAGGCCTGCCTCCAGTGGGCAATGACATTGCAGGCCTTTTCTCCAGTGTGAGCAGAAGCCCACATCCCAGAGGAGAATGTGTTCACCATGACACGCACATACTTGAGCTGGCCAAACTCGGCAATCTGGGTGACATCGGTCTGCCAAAGCTCCAAGGCCCTAAGGCCTCTGGGGTTTACCCTGCCGGCAAAGGTGCAGCAAGCACGTGACAGTCATCACACAACTCGACAATGCCACGAGCCTCAGTGGGCGTCAAGTGAAACTGCTTCTGCAGGGTATGTGCGTTCTGATGAAAAAACCCATGCGATGCCTTGGCCTGCACAAGTATGTCAGGCTGAGGTGCTGCCCAGGCTGGGTTAGCCAACTTGTCAGCCCTCGTGTTACCTTCTGCTACAAACCCTGGCAAATCGGTGTGACTCCTTACATGCAGAACATAGTACGGATGAACTCGGGCCTGGATCACACCCCACAAGGTTTTCAGTAACTGAAACAGGGCAGGATTACTGACCTTCTTCAAAACTGAATAACCCAACTGCTGTGCAATGTCGGCCACATAGGCAGAATCCGTGACCAAACTGAAAGGTTCCTGGGAAAATTTCTCAAATGCCATGACAGCCGCCCTCAATTCAACCAACTGGGCTGACCCATCCTCATGACCTTCCAGGACCTGCCACTCAGATCCATCCATCCAAGTAACAATGGCCTTGGGGCAGCACCTTCCATTGATATCGCTGTGCAGGCTCAGCATTGTTAATTGCTGGCACCAAGAAGGCAAATTTTGGTCTGTCATCTGGATGCAAAGGAATTGTAAAAAAACAATCCTTCAAATCCACAATGAGGACCGGCCAATCTGTGGGAAGCATGGTAGGCGACGTCATGCCCACCTGCAGTGCTCCCATGCTTTCCATCACGGCATTGACTTTTCGGAGATCTTGTAGCAACCTCCATTTCCCAGGTTTTTTCTTGATGCAGAAGACAGGAGTGTTCCAAGGACTGGTAGAAGGTTCCAGATGACCCTGGTCCAACTGCTCCTGCACCAAGTTTCGAAGGGTGACTAATTTGTCTTGAGGGAGGGGCCACTGGTTGACCCAGATGGGTTTGTCCACCAGCCACTGTAAAGGAGGCGTAGGACATCTGTGCCCTTCATCACAGTGGCCCCCACCAAAAATCCATCCCGATGCGCACCCCCCACGCGGACAGAACATCCCTCCCCCAGAGGTTAGCAATAGTCGAAGTAACATGAGGCCAAATCATGGCCGTCTGTCCCTTTGGGTTCATGATCAACACGGGCCGCTGGCTCATATAGCATCGTGTAGTTCCTCCCAATCCCGCGACAGGCGTCTCCACGGGATCCAGGGGCCACTCCGGGGGCCAAGCAGCAAGGGAGAGTATCGTGATGTCCGCGCCGGTGTCAAGAAGCCCGCAGAGATGTATCTCCGGTGGTGTTGCACCAGGGATAGACAGGGTACACAGCGTCTCGGGATGTTCCTTGGTCAGGACAGCAGTCCAGTGAACGTGAGGTGGCCCAGTGGATCCAAAGCCGCCGTCTCCCCATGATTGGTCAACTGTCCTGCAAACAGAAGACTTAAAGGGGACAAGTTGAGCAATCCGTGTCCCTTTCGGGATAGTGAGGGGGAGGGTGGGTGTAGAGACCATGCAGAAATCTGTCCTGTGAAATCTGCATCAATGAGCCCCATGTGCACAATGATGCCCTGGATGGTGGCACTCGACCACCCCATAAGACAGGCACTCATGCCCCAGGGGGCAGGGATGGCCTCAGTGGGGGCTGCTGACATCCTCAGACACTTGGGGGCTGCTGCTGGATTTGACTTCCACAAAGTCAGGTTCAGCCTTCAGCTCTTCAGTTCAGGAATTCAGTGGCCCAGGGCTCATTAACATTCAGAACACCTTAACAAGCCAAGCCTCTGGGAATAATTTGATTTAAGTTTTCAAATTTTTGTGGTTAACTAGACAGATTTCAGAACTGCATTCAAAGTGAATATAGTTTATTTAAAAACACACCGAGGAAATATTTTTAGGTCCTGTTTAGTTTGTTGTTTTGTTTTTTTTCCTATTAATACATTGATATGTTCAATCTCCCATTGACACCGAACCCAAGTACCTCCTCAGGCAGTTTGAATAGACATGAAAATCGAGACTCTTCATGGCTGACAATCTATCAGACTCTGTCCCTACCCCCACCCCACCATTTCCCCCATCCAAGCCCCGAGACTCAGAGCAGCCCTGTGCAAATTTGAGCTTCCTCCACCCCAGGCTGGACCTGCAGCTTTCAGCTCCTTGGCTGCAACTCCCGCCTTCTTTCCTTGCAGAAGGAGCTGCCCGAGACACCGAGGGATGTTCATTTCTTGTCAGCCAGCAAACCCAAGGGAAGGCACAGCTCAATCAAATGCAGAAGTCATTCTTCTCCCTGGCTCTGCCCTGCACCTGATCCCCACAGCCTGTCCTGTTTCCTTCATCCCTCCACTGCCAGGGCCTTTCTGGGACAAGGGAGCTCTGCTCTGGCTATGGAGGGAGGTCCAAGTGCAGCCACTGGAGTGGGAAGCACAACTCATCAGGCTTGTGTCCTTTGAGGGAGCAGGAACTGGTGAGACTCAGAGGCACAGAAAGGTTTCTCTTCATGGCCAACATAAAAAATGTGAATGTGATAAAATTAATAAACGTCAAAACACTTCCCTCACCCCTTGTGACATCCCAGCAACATCTGACATGTCCGCCATCCACAAGGGATTGCCATACAGGAAGAATTTTAGACAAAGCCATAAGAAGAGGTGATAGAAAAGATCAAAATACAACTAAGATGCTGACTAAGGAGTTATTTATACTTCTGAAAGATTGGGTAAATCCCTGAAGCTCAAAGCATGAAGCCAGTCAAGGGATACACACTGGAATGACCAGAGAAGAGCTGCAGGACAAAATCTGGGAGCAACAGGAAGGACATAGATCCAGCTGTTCTACATGAAAAGATGTCCTTAGACATGACCATTTAAACAGGAGAGCTGGAAACACCTGAAGGAAGAGGGTCATGAAATATTAGACTGAATGTTGATGGCAAAGGTAGAGAGGAAGGTCAGTATTTCTTCTCCTGCCATCAGTAGAAGAATCGAGTAAATCTGGGAAATTCCTGTTCCTGGTGGGAAAACTTTGCCACTTCTTAAAAGTACACAAATGACCCAGATAATAAAGATTTGCTTGTATAATATGAAGCTAACAGGAATTAACCTGTGCCCCTTTCCAGGCAGACATCAGTTGTGTGCCCATGAACAGGCAGTGCTACTTGTGCCCTGAGGTGTTGAGCTGGGATTGGCATCTCTCAGACAGGAGCTGAGGGAGAGCAGAGCACCTTGCAAGCTGCAGGTTCCTGACAGCCCCACAGGGCTCCTGTCCCATAAACATCTGCTCTGCTCCAGTCTGGAACAGGGACCAGCATTGTGCCAGGATCATCCAAGAACTGTGTGCTGGAATTCAATCCCCTCCCCATCCCGCAGCAGCCCTGCCTTTCCCTCCTCCAGCCTTGGTCTCCAGCACAGCCATGGAGGCTCTTTGGGCTCTGGACTTTTCCTGCCGGCACCAAGGGCAGCTGAGCTGTGCCTTTGGCACAGGCAGCCCTGCCCAGGCCAGGCAATGCCCAGCAATTCCTTGTGTGTGCCTGGCCTTGCTGTCAGCCCTGGCAGCAGCTGCTGGCTGCTGGTCCAGCCATGGTGCCACAGGGCCTGTGCAGGCCCAGGGCAGGACAGGAGCATTGCGGGGGGAGTGGCCCCTCTGCCGTGGGGCCCACAGCAGCCTTGGGCCCCCTCCCTGCTCTGTCCGTGCCACCAAGGGCACGCAGCAGCCTGCTCTCTTGCCTGTTTTCAATGCCTGCCACAGGCGCTGGCCCTGCCCCACCAGCCCTGGGCTGAGTCCTGACCCTGCACACTCACACAGGCTGAGATGGACACTGATGGTTTCCAAGCCAGGCTCTCTCAGGCCAGCCCAGCTCCCTCCAAGCTCTGCCAGCTGCCCTGAGCTCTCTGCAGCACCAAGGGCCTCTCCCCAGCACAGCCCAGCTGGCTCTGGCCCCACAGCTCTGCTCAGGGCAGGCTGCTCTGGGCAGGGGCCCCACGGCCTCAGCCCCTGGCAAGGGCACAGCAGCAGCTGCAGCTCCCAGAGGGCTCAGCCCCAGCCATGGGCAAGGTGCTGGCCCAAGGGAAAACCAGGCTCCCTGGGTGCCCTGCTCCCCTCTCTCTGAGCTCCTGAGAGCTCTGCAGCCCCTGCTGCCATCCCATCTGCCCAGGCCAGCACAACAGCCCTGGCCTTGGGGCCCTCCAGAGCTGCTCCTGCTGCAGGCCCAGGGCCCATCCCAAAGCTGGGGCAGCCAGAAAGCTGTGCCCATTTCTGTTCATTGCTGCTCTCATGAGGATGGATCCTCAACCCCTTGGAGGCTGCTGGTAAATTACTTCAAATGCCTCTTATTTCTTGAGCTCTTCAGTTCAGGAATTCAGTGAGAAAAGCTCATAAACGTTTGTTCAAAACAGCTGAACAAGGAAAGCCCCTGGGAAGAAAATCAAGTTTTCAATTCTACTGTGATCAATTACACAGGCTTCAGAAGTGTATTCAAATGGAATATCCTGTATTGGAAACAAGGCAGAGAGAACTGTTTTGTCCTGTGAAGTTTTCTTTTCCTCTTTATAGATAGCTATCAGGAATGTCCAATTGATATTGACCCCCAGCACACTCTAATGCAGTCTGAATAGATATGAAAATCAAGACCTTTCGTGGCTGACAATCAATCAGACTTTGTCCCCACTCCTTCCCCACCATTTCCCTCATCCAGCCCCTGGCACTCTTATGGATCAGGAACAGTGTGGCCAGCAGGAGCAGGGCAGGGATTCTTCCCCTGTGCTCGGCACTGGTTGAGCAGCACCTCGAGTGCTGTGTCCAGTTCTGGGACCCATCGTGTCCAGAGAAGGGCAACAAGGCTGGTGAGGGGTCTGGAGCACAAGTCCTGTGAGGAGTGGCTGAGGGAGCTGGGGTTGTTTATCCTGGAGAAGAGGAGGCTCAGGGGAGACAAGGCAGTGTCAGGGCACAGGTTGGACTTGATGATGTCCAAGGACTTTTCCAACCTTGCTGAGTCTGTGATTCTCCGAAACCACCCTTGCAGCAGTTGCAGGAGGAGCCCTGGGCCTCCTCTTCAGAAGGTCCAGCAGCCCAGGTCCCTCAGCTTCTCCTCACAGCCCCAAAGCCCATCCTGTCAGTCCTGCAGAGCCTCTGCAGCTCCTCCTCATTGCCCACAACAGGGAGTCCCACAGCCAGACACAGCAGCCCAGATGGGCCCCCCTAGCCTGGGGTGCCTCTGGCAAAGGAGCAGCAGGAGGCACTGCAGGAGCCTGCAGACAATTCCTGAAGCACTTGGAGGATGATCCTGCTACCCCAGGGACGTTCCCATGGTGCCAAGTCAGGAACTGAAATGGGGAGTGGGGCCAGAGAGGAAAGGGCAACCAGGGATGATGGGCTGTTTGCAGGGGAGGGAAGAGGAATGGGCAATAGGAAGAAATCAGGACCACGGATGAGTAAAGAAAGCCAAGGCGAAGCAAAGGAAATGGTCAGGGCAGTTTGGGGGTGGCTGCCAGGCAACCCTGTCTCTGAGCAACAACGTCTGCAGTGGCACAGCAAACTCACAGCTCCTGGGAACAAACTTTCTGGCTGACTTCAGAGGCCACCACAAACCTGAGGGGTTTCCGTGCTGTCTCCCATGATTTATTAAAAATATGAATATCGACCTAATACCGATATCCATCTGAGACGGACAAAAACTCTCTAACAGTTTAAAGTTAGAAAGTGTGTGTTTATTACAGCGCCGGGCAGCACAAGGGGTAGTCCCCAAAAGCGTACCACACCTTACAGAAGATCACAAAGTCATTTTATTTACAAAACTGTTGAATATCCAAAATACAAATGCATATTCATAACTCTGGTACATCCCATTCCCTGCTTCGTATGGTAATTAGCAAAAAAAAACAATTTAGCATGCGTAGTTTGTCATTTGAAATGGGTCAGTGGTCCCATTCAAGAGGAGTGGGTTTCAAATGATGAAGTAAAATGACTCTTCATCGCTCTGAACTTTCTACCTTTTCATTGCAAATGTGACAAATGAGTGTTGGTAGGACTCCCATTTCCTTAGGTACGTGACTTTCAATAAGTTTCAGAATTTGGGAGTCACTGTAATTGTCCCATATCCCCAAACCTATTTATCAGGTTCCCTATTTATTGTTGCAAGCACAGCTAAGCAAACATAAAGTTGACAAGCAATCAGTTATTTGGAAAAAGTTAACTCAAGCCTAGTCTTCCTTAAATAACCACAAAGCTTTTAATTAACTCCAAAAGCACAAGGCCTGCTTCTAACTAAAATCTTAATTTCCTTAAAATCCTATATTCTTTAAAGTCTATGTCTCAGTGTCACTGGCTGGACTTGTGTTTTTCATGGAGCTGTGCCTTCCCTTGGCTTTGTTGGCTGACAAGAAATGAACATCCCTCTGTGATGCTGTAAAAGACTACAAAGACACAGACTCTGACTTTAGAAGACTGATAAATGACTGTGTTTATTTTTGGTAGTTTTTTCTCTTTTATACTATTTTACAGAGAACAACTTAATTGGTGAAAGAAAGACAAACTTTTTCAATCGCATTGGTCAAACTAGAGGGACATCAAGAAGAAGTCCCTTTTAGGGAAAGGAATGTAAACAAAGGTTACAGGTAAAAAACCGTGTTTCTTGTTAACAAAATACTCTCTGAGAAAAGACTTTCAGAAAACCAAAACATCTCAGACACGAACCAAGGCTACACCTCTGTGTCTCGGGCAGCTCCTTCTGCAAGGAAAGCAGGTGGGAGTTGGTGCCAAGGAGCTGAAAGCTGCAGGTGCAGCCTGGAGTGGAGGGAGCTCAGATTTGCACAGGGCTGCTCTGAGTGCCAGGGGCTGGATGAGGGAAATGGTGGGGTGAGGATAGGGACAAAGTGTGATTGATTGTCAGCCATGAAGGGTCTTGATGTTCATATCTATTCAGAGCACCTTAGGAGGTGCTGGGGATCAATATCAACTGGAGATTGCTGATATAGTTCTATAAACAGGAAAATAAAACTAAACAGGACAAAAAACACCCCTGCATTTAAAAAAATATGTAATATATTCTTTTTGAATACACTTCTGAAATCTGTACAATTAACCACTTAAGAATTAAAGACTTAAAATTAAGTGATTCCCAGGGGCTTTTCTTGTTAGAGTGCTTTGGAATGTTAATGAGCCTTTGGCACTGAATTCCTGAACTGAAGACCTGAAGACTGAACAAGGCTCTGGAGAGACGAAATTCATCAGGGAACCTCCAAGTTGCTGAGCATTCATCCTCAGCAGAGCAGATTGAAGAGATTCCAGGGGTTTCCAGCTGCTCAAGAGCTGTGAGCTCACGTGCAGGCACAGGGGCTCCATGGTGGCATCTGAGGGGTCTCTGGGCTCCTGAAGATCTCTTTGGTCACACTCAGTCACAGAGGCTCTGTGGTGACATCCCAGGGCTCCTTAATCTTCCTAAGGGCCATGAGGTGACAGTCCCAGGGCTGCACAGTGACAACAGAGGTCTCTGTACCCTGCCAAGGAGACAATTTGTCCCAGGTAGTGGCAGGAGTCCAGTGGTGACATCCCTGTGCTCCTAAAGAACAGTGAGGCCACCGACACTCCCAGGGGCTCCATGGGGACATCCCAGGAGTGTCCAGGCTGCCAAAGAGCTGGGATGTCACAGACACTCCCAGGGGCTCCATGGGGACATCCCAGGAGTGTCCAGGCTGCCGAAGAGCTGGGATGTCACCGACACTCCCAGGGGTTCCTGTCATGGGCAGAGTGGCAGCTTCAGGCAAAGTTTATTAGAGAAGCTCCTGTTGGGTCACGAGGTTCACAAAGGACCCAAACCAGAACCCCCAGGCTTTCTAAACTCCTTCTGGGAGAGGATCCTGGCAGTACCTGGATCCAATCCCAGCCCCATACTTTCTCAAGGATTTATGTCTAAAGGATTGTACAGCTGGAACTGAACCTTTGTACAACTTTGTCCCACAACACTAAGGATGGTACACCAGAAGTATTTATGTACATATAGATATGACTGATTACGATCATGATTAGACAAAAAGGTCTTAATCAGAATTATTTACTCCAGAGCACAGGAGCTGTAACATCTATTTTGAGATAGTGCTCTAGGAAGCAATTTTGAAGCAATTGTGTTAAAGCAAAAGCAGTTATTAACCAGAGATGGGTGTCACTCCCCCAGACCAAGGACCATGGGCAAATCTCTTTAGCTCGGCCTCAGGCAGTGACCTTGAGGGGTGTCCCCACTCCAGGGAGGAATCTCCACACCCCCCCAAAGAAGGGAAATGTCAGGAGATGCCGCAGTCAAAATTTGGGATGGGGCTTTTCTAGTCTGAAGTGCTGCCCTGTCAGTCAGATGTGCCCAGGCTGTGCCAGCTCAGCAGCTCTGAGAAGCTCTCAGTGGTGTCACTGGGTTGTTCCTTTCTCTGGGGATTTTAGCAGCTCTGCCACAGCTTCAGCTCCCTCTCAGCATGTGGAACTTTGGGATGGAGGATTCAGGCTGGTTTCAGCATTCTTCACCCCCAAAGCAGCATGATCCCCTTCTTCATTTCCCACTGGGGGCTTTGCAAACAGGGCCTTGTTGGAGTTGTTTGAGCCCATTGCAGGCAGAGCCTCCTGCTCCAGCAGGAACTGCCTTTCCTGTGCCAGGACCAGGGCAGATCCCACTGCAGGAAAAGCCCCAGGCCAGCCCCAGCAGAGTGAAGGGCTCAGGCACAAGTGCAGAGTGCCGTGCTGGGAGCTGTGCCAGGGAGAGCCTGAGGCACCAAAGGCCCCTGGGCAGCAGCAGCTGCTTCCAGGGCATGGCCAGAAGCCTCCCTTGGCCACCCGGCCTGGTGGCCACCACTGCAGAGCTGCTGGCTCAGGGCTCATTTCTGCCTGGGCTCTGCCCCAGCCCACAGAGTGTGAGCTCAGCCCTGACTCTGGCACAGCCGCTGTGCCTGAGCCCTGCAGAGCCTCAAGGTCACCTGTGCCAGCCTGGTGCCCATCCCTGGGTCTGGCACTGTCACTTCTGTGCTCGCTGCTGCCTCCAACACTGAACCCCCTCATCCACAGCCTGAGGAACCAGGAGCTGGAGGATGCCCTGAGGAATATGACCACTCTGTGCTTTTCAGAAACAATCAAATGCCTCTTTGTTTCTGCTGGGCATTCAGAATGGAACTCATTCCAGGCCCAGACTGCTTTGTGTCATGTGTGTCTTGTTTGTTATTCTGTTTTGTGTATTCTTTTTTTTCTTTTTTTTTTTTTTTTAATAATATTTTCCATAAAGGTATGTCAGTAGTCACAGTATTGCTACATCAATATCTACCGTGCCTGTGTTAAGCACAGACAGTAAGGAGCCCTGATCTCTGTGCATTGATGTCAAATAAAGTCTCCTGCTCTGCCCTGTGTGCCCAAGATGTTCCCTCAGCCCCTCTCTGTCTCTGCAGGGGCAGTGCCTGTGAGCAGAGGTGGAGGGCAGAGACTCCCAGCACAGCAGCACAGCCAGGGACAATGGCCCTGCCTCTTCCCACAGCTGCTCTTCCCAGCTCCAGCCTCTCCTTCCCAGCCCTTCTGTGGCTGTAAGGCCGCAGTGCTGTGGCAGCTTGGTCACTGTCCTGCTGCGTGTCCGTGCTGTGAGCACAGGCAGGGCCAGGCCATGGGCACTGCTGGGACACAGCTGGGCTCCAGCACAGCAGCTCCAGCAGCCAAGGGCATCTCCTGAGGGCAGCCCAGGAAGGCTTTGCTCTCCCTGCAGAGCTGCTGGCAGCAATGTGCTCCAGGAATGCCCTGGCAAAGCAAAGCCCAGTGCCCAGGGGCAGAGGGGGTGTGTGCAGGGGGCACACAGCAGTGTCCTGGCACAGCCAGAGCTCCTGGCATGGACCTGAGGGAGCAGCAGAGCAGGGCTTGGGCTGTGTCTCTCTTCTGGGGACAGCCTGGGAAGGTGCCCCAGGGCAATTGTCCCACACCAGCCCCTGCAACCACCACTGCCAGCACAGGCCTCTCCCCACACCTGCAGGAGGTTGTTTGTCCCTGCATGGAGGGACACCAAGTGACCAGGCCAGCAGTGCCTGGTTTGCTCTGTCCTGAGGAGATTTCAGCAGGGCATCGTGTGTGTGGGGAGATGACCCAGAGTGAGCACAAACACCATCAGCAGCACTCGGGGCTGGCACAATTCCAGAGGCACAAACAGGGCCTTGAGGCCACTTCACTCTGAGAGTAAAATCCTCTGGGAAACCACCTGAATTCTTCACTGGGCTGTGCTTAGGGCTGCAGAGAGAAACATCCAGGGCAGGGAGGCTCAAGGGAAACTGCTCAGCACAGCCAAGGACTGCCCAGAGAGACCATTGGGGTGGGGGTGTGTGGGGAGAAATCACAGCTGCCTCCCTTCTGAGCCACTCCCAGGACCTGGACAGGGCTGTGCTGTGTTCTGGGCACTGACCTGGAACTGAGGGATGTGGAAAAGGCCTTTGGTGTCAGGGCTGTTGAGAAGGCTGGGCAGTGTCCCTGTGAGAGCTCTCTCAAACCCCTTGGAAAGGGCAGAGCCATCCCAGAGGGTCCTGGGAACCTGGGAAAGGCAGACATGGAGCCAGTCTGCAAACAGGGCAGGGAGGGGATCTGGGAGAGTCCCAGACTGGTCAGGCTCAGCAGGGAAGGGGATGTGGCAAATCCCTCTGCAGCCATTCCAGGCACTGGCAGGACAAGGCAGGGATTGCAGAACCCCTGTGGGAGGGAAAAGAAGGGGATGTTGTGTGCCCAGACTTCAGCCAGGCCTGTGACACGGTCTGCTGTGGTCTCCTCAGAGCCAGACTGGAGAGACCTGGGTTTAAGAAATGGAACCTGGGCTGGGTGGGAATTTGGCTGAACAATGAGGGTCAAATGTCACCCATGGTACAGAGTCCTCTTGGCAGCCACTGCCTGGTGACATCCCTCAGTAATCAGCCCTTGACCACCAGTGTGGAACATTTCTATTATCTCTACAATGGTATGAAATGCACTTTCAATTCCTTTGTGAGTACTGCCAAATTGTAGGGAGTCTGTGACCAAACTCCTCCA
This sequence comes from Phylloscopus whistleri, assembly GCA_017589585.1. Classification (NCBI taxonomy): domain Eukaryota; kingdom Metazoa; phylum Chordata; class Aves; order Passeriformes; family Phylloscopidae; genus Phylloscopus; species Phylloscopus whistleri. The sequence continues at coordinate 6,858 of JADMLD010000919.1, read as the reverse complement.
GTTGACGGTGACTGCAAAACACAATTGGGCATAATTGTGCTTTTCTTTCCTATGGGCAAGATGACTGAGTTGAGTCAATTTGTCTTGCCATCAGGTGCCAACCAAGCAACGAGAAGAGTGAGAAAAAACTCATGCATCAGAAAAAAAAGGCAGTTCAAATGGGAAAAACCCAAACCCAATAAAACAAACCAAAACCAAAACCAAAACCAAAATGAAAACCAAAACCAAAATCAAAACCAAACCAAACAAAACCAAACCAAACAAAAAATACCCCACAAAAACCAAAACCAAAAACAAACAACAAACAAACAAAAAAAAAAACCAAAGCAAGACCAGCCAGAACAACAAAAAACCCTCACAAACAAACCAAAAACAAAAAGCAAAGGCCACAAACAGAAGAAAAGCAAATCCACAGGAAATCTCCTATCAGCAGAAAATATTTAACTATCTTGTGGCAGGAGAGGATTCTTTATGTGTCGGTGATGTTTTGAAAGGAAAATGTCTCTAAAAAAAAATTAATCCCCAACCCCCCTTGCCTCCTCTGCTTCCTGCAGTTTATTGTTGATCATGGTGTGACATGGAATGGAACATCCCTTGGGTCAGTGCAGCCCAGCTGTCCCATCCCTGTTCCCTCAGGAACACTTGCCCACCCCAAGCCCATAGGTTGGGGGGTTGCAGACACACCTAAGGTGGGGTGAGCGCTGTGACAAGGACAGGAGAACAGAACAACACTGACTCTTATCAAGGACTGTAGAACAGAACAGCACAGCCTTGGAGAAATGGATCAAGGATGTAACTCCGGCAAACAGAAGTCATTCAAAATGCAAGGAAAATGTCAGCTCAGCTGACAAAACAGAAGGTATGCAAAACAATAATATTGCCCATACTCAAAAGTGGGGTTGAGGAACAGCCACCTAAAAAGGACACTGGATGTTGAAGACAGACCCCAAAGAACCAGATAAGAACTTGTGAGAAGGGGTGCAATTATGTCAAGTAAATTCAAAGGAAGTGGGAATAGCTACTGAATGCATAATCAGTGTGCGTGATCAAAACGCTGTTCATTTGATGCTCAGTGCACTCAAATGGAGGAAGGATCGCCCAAGTGACCAGCACACTGTAATAAAGAATACCTGCTCTCAAATATTCAAAAGCGTGTTCAAAAGTTTCTATATCAAAACTCTGTTCATTTGATGCTCAGTGCACTCAAATGGAGGAAGGATTGCCCAAGTGACCAGCATGCTGTAATAAAGAATACCTGCTCTCAAATATTCAAAAGCGTGTTCAAAAGTTTCTATCCAGCGCATTTCAGTATCAACAGTGTCCTTGACTCCATTATGCCCCACAGTGTCACAGCGGCCCCTTGGTTCCATGAGGCCCTGCTGTAGAACAATGGACCTTTGGTTCCATTATCAAGTAAATAAAGCACGGACAAAGACTCTCCAACTAATTAAAGTTAGAAAGTGGTATGTTTAATTCAGTGCCAGGCAACACGGGGAGTAACCTCCCAAAGATGTGTGCAAAAACCACAGAGCTCTGGCTCTCTATTTATCTACAAAATCTTACATATTTACGTAATCATTCAACACGCCTATACATACTTTTTACTTAACCCTGCCTTCTTTCCTCTTCATCATAAAATGAGCTCAAAGTCCTTTCACGCTTGCGCAGTCCTTCCCTCAAATTGGGTCGGTGGGTTTTGAAATGGGTCAGCGGTGCCTTAGGATGAACTTAGGAACGTCTTCCTCAAGGTAAACTTTTCACCTTGGTCTTGTTGGCAGGCTCTCTGACCCCTTGGGCATAGTTCAAGCTCTCCTACCTGGTTCTGACTGGTTTTGGGGCCCAGGTGCAGCTACAGTTTCTTCATCTTTACAATACTCCATCCTTCCCTCAGAACTTCTACAAACACAGCAAAGTCAGGCAAATGATAGATTGTCTTCTCAAACTAGCTTCATCTGGCAATGATTAACTATCCTCCATTGCTTCTCCTCTAAACTCTTCATTAATATCCATTGCTTCTTGCTTCTATCCCTTTAGCTAAACTCTTAACCCTTTGGATTCTTCTCAACCGTTGATTCAATTAGGGCCTGTACTGTCAAAATGGCCTCCTTGGTTCTGCACTGCCACAATGCTCTCCTTCGCTTCACAAGGCCTTGGTGTGTCCCAACAGCCCCTTGGTTCCATGAACTGCCATAGTGTCACCACGATCTCTTGCATCTGCAGGATCACGATGGACAGTTGGTGACAAGCAGCCCCACTGTGTAACAAGGAATATTTGATTCCATGGGGCCCCATGGTGTCACGCTGGCCCCTTGGTTCCACCAGGCCTCGCTGTATAACAATGGCCCCTCAGTTCCATGAGGTTTTGTACTGCCAACAATGGTCTCCTTGGTTCTGCAGCGTGCAAATGGCTGCTTGGTTCCATAAAATTTCTCCGTATTGCAGTGGTCTCCTTTGTTCTGTGGGGCTCTGCAGTGCCACAATGTCCCACAGTTTTCATAAGCGTCTTCCATACTATCAACAATGCCCTTTGTTCCAAGGAGACCCCACAGTGTCTGGATGGCTCCTTGGATCCATGAGGTTCTGTAGTGTCACCATGATCTCCTTGGATCCGCATTGTCACAATGGACCCTTGGTTCCATGAAGTTCCATAGTATCGGCATGGCCTCCTTGGATCCACAGTATCACTATGGACCATTGGTTCCATGTGGCCCTGCTGTGTCACAATGGTTTCTTGGTTCCATGAAGCCCAACTGTTTCACAACTGACCCTTGATTCCATGAGGTTCTGTACTATCAAATGGTCTCCTTGGTTCTGGACTGGAACAATGGACCCTTGGTTTCCATGAGATTCCATTATGTCACAATGGTCTCCTTGGTTCCACGAGGCCTTGCTGTGTCACAATGGCCGCTTGGTTCCATAAGCTTCCCTAGTGTCACCATGGTCTCCTTGGATCTGCCTTGTCACAATGGACAATTGGTTTCATGGAACCCTGCTGTGTCACAGTGAAGCCTTAGTGCCATGAGGTTCTGTAGTTGGACAATGGTCTATTTGGTTCAATGACACTTTGGAGTGTAACAATGGCTGCTCAGTTCCATGAGCTTCCATAGTGTCAACAATGGTCTCCTTGTTTCTGCAGTGTCCTAATGAACCCTTGGTTCCCTGAGGTTCCTAAATGTCACTGGTCTCCTTGGTTCCATGTGTCCCTGCTGTGTCACCACAGCCCCTTGGTTCCATGAGTTTCTGTACTGTCAACAATGGTTCCTTTGTTCCAGTGAGGCCTTGCTATGTCCACAGTGGACCCTGGTTCCATGAAGTTCTTCAGTATCACAATGGCCCCTGTCCTAGGTTACTGTGTAAGATGTGCCCAAAGTATGTATTCTATCACCATCTTCATGAGCTGTTGAAACCAGGTGGCCCCCTCCCTCCGGACTATCTCCTGTTAATGGGCCATCAATGCCTTGCTGCATGCCTCATAGATAACTCCCTCCAGGAGCTATCTCTGTTTAATGGGCAATCAAGATCCACTGCATGACTGGTGGAATGATATCAGCCCACTGTGAGATGCTGTCCCCAGGGGGAGGAGCCAAGCATTCCCACCTGGATATAATCTGGGATGTGGAACAGCACAGTAGCCTTTACCACTGGATTCCCAGAGAACAAGAGCTACCAGACCTTTCTATGGGATCACTGCTTGAACAAGACCACTTCATCTGGACTGCTACCACTATCCTAACCAACAGGGTGTCAGGTTGTATTTCTGCAATTTATTTTATTTTAGTTTTATTTTACTTTTATTTTACTTTTATTTTACTTTTATTTTACTTTATTTTACTTTTTTTTTCCTTTTCTCCTATTAAATTGTATTTCTGACTTGAAGTCTTACTGGTTTTGCTTTCAAACCAGCACAGCCCCTTGGATCCATGAAGTTCCAAAGAGTCTCCATGGTCTCCTTAGATCCTCATTGTCATAATGGACAATTCCTTCCATGCAGTCCCAATGGGTCAGAATGTCCCCGTAGTTCCATGAGGCCCCGCTTTGTCCCAATGGCCCTTTGGTTCCATAGGTTTTATCCTGTACCAATGGACTCCTTGGTTCTATGAGTTACCCTGCTTTTAGCAGGGGTTTCTTTGGCTCCAGCAAGGCCTGGCTGTGCCTCAATGCACCCTTGGTTTCACGAGGCCCTGCTGTGTCACAATGGACCCTCCATTCCATGAGGCCCTACAGAGTCACAATGGACCCTTGGGTCCATGGGGCTCCATCATGTCACAATGGACTTTTCATTCCATGAGTTTTTTTGTACTGTCACAACAGTTTCTTGGTTCCACAGTGTCACAATGGCCCTTGGGTCCATGGGCTTCTGTAGTGTAACATGGTACCTTGATTCCATGAGGTTCTGCAGTGTCACAATAGAAACCCTTGTTCCATTAGGCCTCCAAGTTTCACAATGTTTGATTCCAGGAAGCACCACAATGTCACAATGGACCCTTGGTTCTGTGAGGTTCCAGAGCACCAATGGTCACCGTGGTTCCATGAGTTTCCTTAGTGCACAATGGTCTCCATGGTTCCATTAGGCCCTGTCTTGTCACAATGGTCCCCTGGGTTCCAAGGAGGCCCTGCTGTGCCACAAAGGACTCTTGGTTCTTGAGGTTCTGTGATGTCTCCATGTTCTTCTAGAATCTGCAGTGTAACAATGGACCATTGGTTCCACACGGCCTGGCTGTGTCACAAATGTCACTTTGATTCCATGACTGCCACAACAGAGACTTGTTTCTAGGAGGTTCTGTACTGTCACAATTGTCTCCTTGATCCCATGAGCCCCTGCTGTGTCACAATGGACCCTTGGTGAAACAAGGCCTTGCAGTGTCTCAAGAGTCTCCCTTGGTTCTATCAGGAACACAAAAGCTTTGCATCAACATTGAGCAATGCTTACTTTACCACCTGGGAACCTCTGTCTGCATTCCAAAGAAGGGTTCAAGCTGAGGATGGCACCAGCAGCTTCCATCTGCAACAGAGATCCAGGACAGGGACAGAGAATTCAGCTGAGGACTCAGAGAATTCTGCTTAGAGCTCATTTCTGGTGACACTGTCCCTTGTAGAAAGGTGACATCATTCCAGGCAGCCTGTCCTGAGCATGTGGTTCCTGAGTGGGCTTTGTTGTTTAGGAAACCTGCTCAGGCTTTTCCATTCTTTCCTCACCAACAGGAAAATTCTCCTGGGCCTGTGTGCAGGCAGAGGCCTGAGGAGAGCAGGTGGGACTTGGTGCAATGGGCTGGGACAGCCAGCTGCAGAGCTCAGGGGACAAGGTTTCTGATGCAGGGCACAGGGATGCCAGTCCCAGGGGGAATGTCAGACATGGTGAGGTTGGGGTGAGGAGCAGGTTGTCCGAACACGGTCAGCCTGCAAGGGGCTCATTCTTCTCTGGGCAAAACTTCCTAAGGAGACATTCAGCATGAAGATCCCTTGGGGAAAGTTTCTATCAATGCTTCCTCATCTGGAAAATAAAAAATGCTTGTTTTAAAAAGAAAAAAATCAGGAGGTGCACTTTGAAATCTCCCTCCTCACAGGACTCCAGACTCCAGTCAGCTGCACATGCCCTGGAGACTTGAAGATATTTGAAGGAAGACAAAGAGGTCCTGAGGGCTTTCTGTATTTTCATCAGCCCAACACTGGATTTGGGGCAGAGTCAGGACCCTCAGGTTAGAGAGAAGGTTGAAGAAGCTGCTGAAGGAGTCAGAGAAGCAAAACTCCAGTCCCTTGGAGCATCCCTGGGCCCACTGAGGGCAGGGAGTGCCAAAGGGTGCCCAGGGGCTCGTGGAGGAGCTCCTTGAGGCCAGGATTGCAGGGGAGGCACAAGCGCTGTGAGCAGGGAAACTGCAATGCTGAGCAAGGCCTGGGCTGGCTGTGAGGGAGCAGAGAGGCCAAGCCCTGAGCCCAGGCCTGGGACAGCAGGGGCCTGTCCCTCCCGGGTGGCTGGGGGCTGTTTGTGGGGCCAGGGGGATGGGAGGGGCAGCAAGGACAAATGTCCTAAAGCTTGCAAGCCCTGCCCAGTGTGCTCAGGGAGGGGCCAGGGGAGGACCAAAGTGCAGCCCCTGCAGGAAAGTTCCTCCTGTGGGGCTCCAGAGGCGCTGGCAGAGCCCAGGGGACAAAGGGCTGGGTGCCTGTGGCCCTGCCGCCCTGCCCGCCCTTGGCATCTCTCCTGCAGGTGTGAGTGTGGATCTGCTAGAAGGCAGGAGGGCTCTGCACAGGGCCCTGGACAGGTGGATCCAGGGGCCCAAATCCAACAATGTCAGGTTGAACAAGACCAAGGGCCGGGTCCTGCACTTTGGCCACAACAACCCTGCAGTGCTACAGGGGGACAGAGTGGCTGGACAGTGCCCAGGCAGAAAGGGACGTGCAGGGACTGATGGACAGCAGGCTAGACATGAGGCAGCAGTGTGCCCAGGTGGCTAAGAAGGCCAATGGCACCTGGCCTGGATCAGGAATGGTGTGGCCAGCAGGAGCAGGGCAGTGATTCTTCCCTGTGCTCGGCACTGGTTGGGCAGCACCTTGAGTGCTGTGTCCAGTTCGGGGCCTCAGTTCAGGAAGGACATGGAGGGACTGGAGCATGTCCAGAGAAGGGCAGCAAGCTGGTGAGGGGTCTGGAACACAAGTCCTGTGAGGAGAGTCTGAGAGAGCTGGGTTTATTTTCCCTGGAGAAGAAGAGGCTCAGGAGAGACAAGGTGGTGTCAGGCCACAGTTTGGACTTGATGATGTCCAAGGTCTTTTCCAACCTTGCTGAGTCTGGGATTCTCTGAAACCACCCTTGCAGCAGTTGCAGGAGGAGCCCTGGGCCTCCTCTTCAGAAGGTCCAGCAGCCCA